>SKCR01027221.1:0-47174 GCA_019454045.1 Zanthoxylum bungeanum | reverse complement strand
ATTTGAGTAGATTTTTTCGCAAATATTTGAGTGAGAGTGGATATTTTCGTTATGAAGATCAAGCTCGTCTTTAATAGATGTAAATTTCCGGGTGTGCTACAAATGTATGTATTCAATGTCCTAGTAAATTTCAGATTGTATATATATAAAATATAATGTATATAAAAAAAAAAATCCTGAGAACCCAAATAAGAAATGAGCATATGTTTATTCATTTTGAATATTTGAGATTCTAACTTTATATTAAGACAAACTTTGAGAGTCCATGATTCAATATCTTTTTTCAGGAATGTTGTTCGAATCTTATTTCAGGACTCTAGTTTCTCCCTCTTGAGTTGTATTATAACAAAATTAATATGATTATATAGCAAAAACGATTTAGTTGATTTCAATAGAAAGTAATACTTTGATTATAAATATAAAAAATACTAAAACAAAAAATTAATACACATAACTCTCTTGAGATCCTGAGTACGAATTCATGAAGTGCGTTTCTTGTAAGAGCTTGTGATAGCTGGGGGTTTTACCTACTTCGCTTAAATCCGAAATCGGTGGTTTAGCGGCCGGATTTCCAATAATTTCAAAAAAAAAAAAGTATGGTGCAGTGAACATTATTCATGAATTCACAATGTCTGAAAATTTTGTAAAAATGATGGACTTTAATTAATACTAATTTTGAAGCAAAAAAGGTTGACATTTATCGAAATATCATTAACATCAAGAAAATTCTGGTGGATTTTAAAAAGAGAGGAGATAAATTATTAATTTTGTCAAATAAGAGGGGCTTTAATCGACTAATTATCTTAGATAAATTTGTACTAGGTGGATAAATAAATATTATATGGGTATCACTGAATTTCCCAGAAAATAAGAAAGAAAAAAAATTATCGTTGAGCGGAACTTTCTGCTGTTTTTTTTTTTTTTTTTTTTTAAAAAAATATAAATTGTGATCGGTATAGTTATTGAATAAAAATTTATAAGTAAATAATTTTATATAACCATTCATTATTATTAATACATGTATGAATTAAAATTATAAAAAATCGAGTACAAACTCAACTCAATATTAGATTAAAAAAAAAAAAAACTTGTCTGGAATATCTTGTTCAGAGAGATATATTAATTGAATTACAATTTAATATTATCATTTGTTTTCCATTATCATATAGCATAGTGGTCCCAGTTTACAAACATAAATTATAAATATTCTATACAATAAGATATAAATATCTTATGATAAAAATATAAATTACAACATTACATACATATACAAAAGCATCTCTCTCTCTCTCTCTCTCTCTCTCTCCCCTCTTTCACAGCCTGTCAAGGTTGTATTTGAATTATTAAGGGGACTGATTATTTTTTAAGTGCTTCTCTTTGAAAGTGCTTCTTGTTTCTTGCCTGTCAAAAGCACTTTTTAGGTTGCTCCGACGTCCTTGTTTGCTTCAAATGAATCACAAGCCATGGCTTTTGCTTTGTTGAGTAATTTAAATTATTTTTTGCTTATATGGATCAAAGGATTGGCTTGAGTACTGAAGAAGAAGATTATAGTTATGTTCAATGAGCTTCATACTGAAAAATCTCGATCAACCTATCTTTTATTGCAGGTAATTATGAGAATTATATGCTTTTTTTTTTCCTTTATCTCTCCAGAATCGAACACAGACGTTGCGTTTTAAAAGTACTTCGATAATTATATGCTTGATTATAATTAGTCGTTTTAGTTGATTAGTTATTCTTGTTTTGTTGCACTCATTTGTGATAGAATTTTAATAATTTTGCTTCAAGTTATTGCATAAGCTTAAGGTTTTGATGATATCATAAACACAAAGAAGTGGAAACTTTTCATGAAAATATGTTTTCTGATGCTGAAACCATATCCCATTTTTGGTCAATTTTTTCATAGCTTCCAAAAGCATTTTTATTTTTATTTTTTGGAAACAATTTCATTTGGATTCCACTTTGTTTTCAACATCCATTGAGAAAGTTCAATTAACCACAAAACCAACTTTTTTTTCCATGTGGGTTACTTGTTTGATTCCTAAACATGGCCTGCATTGGTTCCCCAATAAGGGAACCATAAAGTTTTTTTTTTTTTTTTCATCAAAAATTACTACACTGTTTAAATTTGAAGAATAATAAGTGAGCAATACTAAATGGAAGAAATTACTATTAAAATGATATCGTTTTAATTTAATTTGTTTTTATTTATCATTTCGATAATAATTTTGTTCCCGTTTAATTCTGTTTTAATCTCGTTATTATTTTCCATAATGAGTATATGAGTTTGATTGAGTGATTTCTTTCATAGGCCACCTGATTTCCAATCTTGAGAGATAAGACATAAAAATGGATTTAAGCTGTGCTCACCATATTTTTTTTTCCTTAAAAAAAAATTGAAAATAATCATAAGTGTTTTTATTTTTATTATTGCATTCAATTTTGAGCATATATAGTTGAAGATGACTCAAATTGATTAGATCTTTTGGTCAACTACACTCTGTCTCCACCATAAGCCTTAATTCAGATTAAATCTCACCAACCCCATTTACAAAAACAAATGAAAAGAGATCAAATTATTAATTTTTTAAATTATTTTTTTAAACTAATTATTATCTAATACTGTCATTGAATTTATTTCAGGCATGGGAACCAGAATTGAACATGCAATTGATCCAATATCAACTTCAAGAAATAGCAGCAACAGCTTCACTTTGCAATATCCAGTGGATGATTGGAATTATTTACAAGCCAGAAAATTAAAGAAGTTTCAGAAAACTGACAATAATTTTATTGACTCCATGGACAGAATGCTTGAAAAACACAACATAGAATCCATAAAAAGGACAATGCAGATCCATGAAGAGATCTTCAAACACCAGGTAAGAAACATTAACCCTTCAAAGATCTAAGCTTCATTCTATTAATTACCTACCATTATTTCTGAGATTCCATCAACATGCCCATAAACATTTTAACAAAAAAAATATAAATATGTATATGTGTGTATATATGTTTGTATGTATGTGTATGTATGTATGGACAGACTTGGGAAATTTTCAAAATTCCAAGAAAGTGGCTTTCTAGTTCACATATTGTATCATGCATAAATTTTTTTTTTTTTCTAATAAAATAAATTTTTGACGTTGAATTTATAAGTTTGATGAACAAAAAAAGAAAATGTGAATTCTATATATAAAAAAGAATATTATTATTATTATTACAGGTAAAGGAACTGCACAGATTGTATAGTGTTCAAAAGAGGTTGATGGAGGAGATGAAGAAAGAATCAAAACAAGACACAAGAAAAATTTGGAGCTCATCAGAAATGAAGCATGCAACTACAACACAAACAAATTCAGGAGGTTACATTTTGAATTTTCAAAATGTTATTGATGAAGATCATGGACATGATGCAGCTGGTCCAAGCAATAAAATGAGCATTGATGATCATGATAATGAAGAGAGTGAAGTTGAGTTGACACTAAGTATTGGAGTAAGCAGCAGCAGCAGCAGCAGCTCAAGCAAGAACAAGAAGAAATCAAAAGGGTATCAATTAGGATGCAGCCTTGGAGAAGATTCTGGTTCCCTTAACACACCAATGAGCAGCTCAAGTCCAACATTTGATCAAGAAAAAACGATGCCACATTGGCTTTTCGGTTTAAGCATAAACAGAAGTTGAAATAATTGTTATAATTAATAAACTTAGTTAATTGTATGTGTGTAATGTAATCATTTAAACTCTCTTGCATCTTTACAAGAAAACTGTGAATTAGAGACGGAAATATCCATTGTTAATCCGTCGCTACTGGACAATTAGCGACGGAATAGAGACGGACAAATTTCGTCGTCTCTATTCTGTTGGTCGCAAAAAAATATCTACGGAAATATATCATCCGTCGCTAAAATTAGCGACGAAATTTTATTCCGTCTCTATATAGTGTCGGAAAATTTCGTCGCTAATTCTGTATTTTCTTGTAGTGCATGGTTCATGAATTGATGAGGCTCTTCTAATTTTTAGTTGTAATTAACTTCAAGCTAATAAATGGATAATTGAGGCACACACCCATTTGTCGTGTAAATGATTTGTATGCATTAATCCATTATTCATGTCAGCCTGTGCTACGTGAGAGAATGACATATCCAATAACCAAAAAAAAAAAAAAAAAAATGATATATGATCGCGATTTTACACGTTACGCAAGCGTATGTATCGTTCAAGTAATATATAAGATATCGAACCCACAAAAACGTATAATTTATCCTATTAATACTAGAATTAGACATACTTTACCAGAACTAAACAATTAATTAATTCAAGTTTTATTAATCTAAATAACTGAAAATTTAAATAAATAGAAAATGAACTACTTCAGAAAACCTTATGCGAGAGAAGAATCTAAAGTTGTAACTTCACTTAAGCATGCAATCAATTAATTATTACACTTTTCATTCAATTGAGTTATTGTTATGGATTATTAACCTAAAATACTAAATTATCTATTGTTGTAGATTCTCTAAATATAGAGTCTATGTGTTGGAGGGTCATGTCCATTGGGTTGTGCCTTATGGGGAAGATACAAAAATGTAGGGACATGTCCTCTATTTTGGAAAGATGAGACTCTAGGCCTCAAAGGGTATAAGGAGAGAGGTATAACCCTTGGGAGGGTCACACCCCACACCAAAAGGTGCTCTCAATGACACCATTCCATGCCTATATATTAAGCGGCCTATTGAGTTCATGGCATCCAGAAGTGAAGTCTCATCAATTTGTCTAAGAGAGTCATTTTTAAGTAAAAGAGAGTTTCCACCATTGTCATAGTTTATGATCTTGTTAAAGGAGTGCCTCTTCAACAAGAAGCATCTAAGGAATCCTGGGAGAACGTTAGCCACATTGCATCCGTAGAGCACCGAGTCGGAGACTAATAAGTTCTTAAGGACAGAGGTATCTCGACTTTGATTTCGTTTTTAATCATCATCAACATTTTTCCAGGTTTCTCTTACTATTCTCTAAGGTTTAGGGTTTATGGTTTAAGATTGGTATGTTGTGTAGATTTGATTTCATTGTTATGTTCTGGTTTATGGTTTAAGATTGGCATGTTGATTTCATTTAATGACACATATTATACAACATCTATCAGTATCTTTCGATGGTCAGGTAGAAACGTCTAACTTGCTTTAATTACCTATATTCATGTGATAATCGATTTAAGCTAAAATCATTAAGTTCAAGTTCTAATTATTGCTATGCTTGTCCTACAAATATATTCATATTCTTCATGGAAATCGCTTCAAAGAATACGATCACGTACTATTAATTCTCAAGGCTAAACCCAAATTCATTTTTCCAAATTCCTAGGGATTTACCACAACTATTTAACATTATCCTCGAAGAATTCCTAGCTAACGAAATCAAAGAAACCTTCAAAGTACTTAGCTTAACTCAAATCAAATTTCTCGAATAAATCATTTAAAGCAGACTTATAGTATGTGTGATCATAGCTCGATTCTTAAGTGAGTTAACTTGACGATTTCATCTCGAAAATCAAAATTTGATGGTCTAACCAACCTAGATATCTCAAAAATGTTATGTGTCTGCCTACTTGCACTCAATATGGTGTAAATTTTCTATTTTTTTTACTCACCTACCCTTTAAGTTAGTATTTCTCCTCATGATACTCACTACCGTGGGTGAGGGTCACTCTTCCTCCTCCTCATCAGCATCAGCTCCCTCCATGGCTGTGGCGGTCTTGGAAGGATGAGGTACTGGTCCGCACTGATGTTGTGCTAGCCAGCCACCAATCGGAGCATATGCTCTATGGACTGGTTGCACTGGGCCTGATAAGCAACATGTGCCTGAAGAATGCTCTCAAGGTGGTCTAGTCGGGCGGTCGGGCTGATGGCCGAGTTGATGGCTGATGGTGAGCATATGAGGAGCCGACATCAGAAGCCCTCTCTACACGGAGCCTCTGGATAATAATCAATGTCAAAGCAGTTGTGCGTGGTATAATTTCCTCTCGAGGATCTATGGGCATCTTACCCTGAGGACATAGACTAGTAATAAAGCCGCAGTAAAGTAGACCCACAAATGCATAGTTGGCAGCCTAAATAATATTGGTAGAAATAAGGTCTCCCACATCTATAAAGTCATCTTCGAGTAGAGAATAGAGCATGATCATCTGATTCTTGGTGACATATGTGATATGAGAGCTTAGGAGAAGTATGCGGGTCAAGAAATGGAATCAGACACGAGTATCTGGATGGAATGACCTAGAGTTAATGTTAATCCGCTCATCACTGTTATTAACCTCCTATGATGCATTAACAACACAGAGCTCTGCAGTGACATGATCCAAATCATGTTCATCGATTATGTCTTTGTACTCATTATGATCAATATCTGGGAGGCCATAGAACCGGTTGATGGTGGCTCTCTCGAATGTCACATATTTACCTCGTACCATTAATTGGTAGCGCCTATGGTCGTAGGCATTGGCATAGAACTCATGCACCATAGGAATGACAATTGGATTGGGCTGAGCACATAGCTTGTGCCAGCGGTGATGTACTATCATAATATCAATCTGAGGAAATTTTTCCAGATATACCTCAAATCCCCGTTCGATTATCGAAATTTTTTGCCCCATCTCTTTTTCCTATCTTTTTCCAGCCACCACGGAGAAAAATTTGGAGCTGTCATATGAAGGAGTAGCGGCAGCTTTACCACCGAATCGCTTAGATGCCATACAGGGTGCTTGGCTGGGAATTTGGAAAAATTTTGACAGTCTCCCACATATTATGGTGTTTTTATCCATTTTTTCAACCTAAAGGCACTACTCAAACACTTAAATATAGCCTACACACTCCTCTACGCCCCCAAACTTCGATTAAAGTCTCAAATCACACACATTTTAGAAAAAAACTTTGGAAGATATGAAATGGGAACCAAACCTGGATTGTGGGGGAAGCACGCTCAAATCAAGCTTACCTATCGTGGAAGATGACAAGAGAGTGTGGAGGAATGGCGTAAGGGTGAGTTTTGTAGGTGTGAATGAATGATTGGTGTGTTTTCGTGTGTACTTAAGTGTTTTGGTGCTGTAAAAAATGAAGGGGGATGCGTGTTTTATGACCCAGTATCAGACGCGTATTGCGACGCCCATGGGTTTGCGTTGCAACACCAAAATTTTTATAGCGATTTTACATGTTACGCAAGCTCACGTATCGCTCAAATACTATATAAGATATCGAACGCACAATGACGTATTATTTATCTTATTAATACTAGAACTAGACATACTTTACTAAAACTAAATAATTAATTAAGTGAAGTTTGATTAATCTAAATAACTGAAAATTTAAATAAACAGAAAAAGAACCACTTTAGAAAACCTTATGCGAGAGAAGAACTTAAGGTTGATACTTCATTTAAGCATGCAAACAATGAATTATTGCACTTTTCATTCAATTGAGTTATTATTATGGATTATTAACTAGAACAATAAATTATCTACCCGCCTATTTCGATGTTCAGGTAAAGACGCCTGACTTACATCAATTACCTATATTCACATGATAATTGATTTAAGCTAAACTCATTAAGTTCAAGTTTTAATTATGCCTATGCTTGCCCTACATGTATATTTCCATCATGCACCGAAATCGCTTCAAAGAATGCGATCACACATTATTAATTCCCAAGACTAAACCCAAATTTCTTTTTTCCAAATTCCTAACAACTATTTTATTGTTGGCTAGACAATAAAACACATTAAGAATGAAGAATAATAAATAATCCAATAACAAACCCAAAAGAATAAAAAGATGCAAATTTAATTATATGATGTGCTTAAGATCTATTACAACCTTAAATTAATGAATTAGTTAAACATGGTTGTCATTAAACACAAACTAATCATTAATATAAAACAAGAACTCATAAATATAAACTAAAAGAGAAAATGGAAGAAGAACTCTTGATGAGATCATTTGTTTCAATCTTCATCTCGGGTTAAGAATCTGGTTCTTATCTTACTCTGTGTGTTTTCTCCATTTTCTAGTTTCCAAAAGTATTTCTCCATTTTCTAGTTTCCAAAAGTATCACTCTCTTAGGGTTATGTCGGGTACTTGTTCTTTTATATAGGCTGATGTGAGCTTTCTTTATTAAGAAATTGAAATTCTTCTCGCACCAGGAATTGGGGTTGCGTCGTGACACATATAGACTTCTGTTGCGACACGAGATGCTTCTGCGTCGCGTCGCGAAGCGGAAGAACCTGCGTCATGACGCACAACAAATCTAAGGTTTTGTCTCAAAATACACTGAGTGGTCGCGACGCGTCTTGTAGGATCTGGAAAATTTCCCATTTTTGCTATGATTTTGCTGATTTTCCGCTCAATAAGTCCGACTTGGTCTTATTATGATCGAGACCTACAAAACATAATCAAAATACATTAAAATGTTCATAAAGCTCCAAATACCTCACAAAATGTAACATATAGTGGCGATAAATAAAGATATATTGATTGCCGATCAATATAAAAATATATGATCAAATCAAAAAAACTTCTAACATTAAATGATTTGTATATATTAATCCATTATTCTTGTCACCCTGTGTTTCATTCCTTATGTTCGCTCCGCTAGATTTAAACTAGCCTTACCGATTTTACGTGTAAGAATGTGTTGACAAAAGAAAGTCATCCTAGAGCGAAATCGCTCTAGAACGAATGAGTAAAGGGCGAAGGCAAGCAGAGCGACGAAGGGAAGAGCGATCGGAACAATCACCAGATGACACAGCGATTAGAACGACAAAAGACTCAGGATGACCGAAACAACGATTAGAGCGATAAAGAACTCAGGACGACCGAAACAGCGATTAGAACGACAAGAGACTCATGATGACCGAACACATGATGCAGTTGATCCCACGATTACAGCAGTTAGGAAATTCCCTCCACGATCAGGCAGTTATGGCGCACAACTCAACGGTTGGAGGCATAACCCAACAGTTGCAAGGAAGTTATGAGTCGAAACCGTCCGAGCAGTTTACAAATTCCATTATAAAAGGCTCACTCATGCGAATATTTGAGGCCTCGATCAAATGAAGACTCAAACGAGCATATTTTTATTTTTTATTTCTTAGTTTCATAATCCTTAGGACTGTAACTTGTGTGCTTGTGCCCCTTGGAGGCTTATTCACTTAATCAAACATCCCTTGCTGGACTTTGTCTCAGGAGGTTTGAACCTTACACGTTGTTCTTTCTTTAGGCAGAAAATTACGCAAACAGTTTTGGCGACCACAGTGGGAGAAGTGGTGTAAAAATGGAGATGCCTCTGAAAAGAACACTCAATCTGGCTCAAGTACGGAGGAAGCGGGACTAGAGCAAACAACCAGCCTCATGTTCCAGCCGTAGTGGGCCATTTCTAGGGTCTGGAAGACGCTAGTCGATATGAGCCCATGCGAGAGCTCAGCCCTGACGTCGTTCGTGCATTGTTCGGTGAATTCACGCAGGATGTTGTCGAGCATGTTAGGCTTTCAAATGCTCATATCATAGATAAGTTTACTTCGACTAGTAACTCACATTATGAAAATATGGTCAAACAACTAAGCTTATTAAATGAGTTAATGGCCAAATGTGTAAACGGGGGGACAACCCTACTGTGGACTACACCTCTTTATGCACCAAGAAGTCAGGAGGCTGGCCCGAGTAATATTCCTCTGCAAGGGGTCACTGTCCCTACGACCTCCAGGGAGGGAATAAGTCCTGGGGGCAATGGCCTACATCTAGGGCCAAACCCACACCAAGGGCCAAATATGGTACAACATGAAGTGGTATTGCCCCAAGGTCTCCAGGCTTCTCAGGGACAGAACCATAACTATGTCCCACTTGTGAGAGGACCGCAACTGCCACCCATAGCAATGCCATTTAATGGCAATGATATGTTGAGAGAACAGATGACCGAGATCCTTCAAAATCAATTTGGTCTGGGAGTACGGCCAATTTGGCCAATGTATCGGAAACCATATCCGGATTGGATCGATGTGGCATATTCGTGGCCTAGAAATTAAAAAATACCAGATTTTTCTCTGTTTACAGGGTCTGGGGAAGTTTCTACCATGGAACATATATGGCGATTTACCCTTTAGTATGGAGAAGTCACCGATTTCCATAAGTTGAGGTTATTCCATGGCTCACTGTTAGGAGTAGCTTTCTCATGATATGTCAGCCTGCCACCCAACTCGATAGAGAATTGGCAACAGATGGAATAATTGTTCCATGCACAATTCTACAAGGCCGAAGCTGAAGTGGCCTTGGCCGACTTGGCGAACCTGAGACAGTTACAAGGAGAATGGGCCGAGACATTCTTACAAAGGTTTAAAGTGGCTCGAGGCCGATGTTACGTGCCTTTTCCAGAGAAAGAATTTGTGAGAATCGCCCAAAGCTGTCTCAATTTCGATATGAAAAAGAAATTTCAAGATCGCGAATTTTGGGATCTCCCCCAACTCACCACTAGTGTGGTGTGTTATGAACATTTATTAAGAGAGGAGGAAAAAAATAAAAATTCCAGCAAATGAACTTATTACAGGAACATCAATTATGAAATAGGCGAAATGGACATCGAATCGGCCGACTTATGTTTGGCCGAATTGGTTAAAGGAAAGCCATACGTTTGCAAGGCGTGGGCTGAACCCCAAGCCAAAGAAAAGAATGACAAAAAGAGTAGGAACTTCTCGTTCGATATCACGAAAGTCGATGCCATATTCGATCAGTTATATAAAGACAAGGAAATTAGTTTGAGCGATCGCCACACATTTCCAAACGCTGAGCAAATCGGTGGGAAAAAATATTATAAGTGGCATAATTCATGGTCCCATTCAACTTATAATTGTCTCGTTTTTCGGAATGTTTTACAGGATGCCATAGAATCTGGACGAATAACATTAAAAAAAAAGATGGCGGTGGACAAAAACCCTTTCCAAAGCCGATAGAATTAAACATGATTGATTCGGACCTTACCAAAATGAACTTGCCAAAGTTCAAGTTGGTCATGGATGAAGATCAGGACCGTCATCGTCCGAGCGCTCTGGAAAGGATCGAAACACCCCAAGAAGGGAAGGATCGGCGAAATCTGTGTGCACGGTGCAAGAACAGTGTAGAGTGGATGAAGGAGTTGGAGGATACCTGTGAAAGGCCAGTAAAGAAGAAACTCGTAGCATGGTAACCGAGAACCTTCGCGCCGAGGTTCTACGGTGAGAATTCAAACCTCGTCCAAAACGTAAAGACATTTAGGCCGAAAATTCATCGACCCAACGTAAGGCATTCATAACGGAAGCCATCTTCGGGGCAGTGTCTGGGAATGAACTACCCTCATGTGGAAGAAATGACAAGGACATAACTGAGGCGACACTAGAGAAATTATGGCCGTATGATGCGCCATCAAGATGAAATAAAAGCCACTACAGGCCATAGTGCTCATGCAGGAAAGAAACCGGGTGTAAGTAGTAAAAAGAGTGACGATAAAGAAGGGACAACAACGAACTGCGAGGAGCGCACCAAATTTGACAGACGGAAACAGGATGAGACAGACGACGAAGACCCCCTATCGTCATTCAGTTCGACAGTATGACACCAGTTGTGGCGAATCATTACTTGTTGTCCGAGAATTTCAAGGGGGACAACAGTGAAAGGGCTGGAAATAACCAAGATGTCTATGATGGTGATGAAACAGAATTTGCAGCACTCTCGATAACAGACAGATGGGCTTTAGACGAGGAAATGACTGATATAAAAGAATAAATAGACATCAGGATTGAAGCACGAAGGAGGGGAATATCACATAATTGGTTTCTCAAAGAATTGTATGAGGCCAGAAACCCTGCAGTCGGAACATTAAGAGAAGACTTGGGACGATCCCCATACCTCGTCCTATACGGAACACCCAAAGTAAAGCGGATCATTACCAAGGCGGAAAAACAAAGACTGGTCATTAATAATGTCTCTCACAATGCGTCGGTCACTTTACCACCTTCTAGATGGGACATGGAGGGAGAACTATCTCGGGCCAATGCTGGGAACAAACCAACAATGGAGGTAGGCCTATCAGGGAAAGTGATATTCCCAAAACCACCACCACAAATGACTAAACACCTGCGGCCATTGTATGTAAAAGCAAAGGCCAACAGGATACCCATCGTCAAAGTGTTGATTGACAATGGAGCAGCCATCAATACAATCCCTGTTAGAATGCTACGACGTTTAGCAAAGTCATAAGACGACCTCATCCCTACATAAGTGGTGTTTACAAGTTTCAATGGAGGCGCGACGACGGCCAAAGAGGTTGTCCCACTAGACTTGCAAGTAGGGAGCACTACGAAGACAGTAATATTCTTCGTTATAGATGGGCCAACCACATATAACATGCTCTTAGGATGATATTGGATACACGGCAGCCGATGCATTCCTTCATCTCTTCATCAATGCCTAGTTTTCTGGAACCAGAGAGACGAAGTGGAAATAATACATGCCGATAACAAGCCTTTCACTGCAGAGGCAAATTCAGCCGAATACTTCATGTACGAAGGAAATTACGGGCCGACTAGAGTTCTGACTGAAGGGGAAAATTCGGCCATAGTGGCTCAAAACGACGAGCCATACCCCGTAAATCTGTTAAATGATTTGTTCACGCAAACAAGGCCAACTACAGTGGTCTTTAGAGAGCCAACACACAACAATTCGATTGAAGAAGAACAAGCAGAGTAAAGAACAAGCAGAGTAAAGAACAAGCCGCACTCGCGACCACTAGGGCCAACTTAATGGCCTATGTAACGAAACAGAAGAAAGAGCGTCAGTCCTCAATTAGGGCAGCCGAACGAGAAGAAAGAGCACCAGTCTTCAATGAGTGCAGCCGAACTAGAAGAAAGAGCGGAGAAATGAGGAAGAAACTATAAAGTCGCCCTAGACATGTATCGTAACGCGAAGACTTGTAGGCCGACGTCTATCACCCTGATATGAAGAAATTCACCTCGATTTCATTTTCAATTCAATAAAGGTGAATTTGGGGGACAATTGTTGACAAAAGAAAGTCACCCTAGAGCGAAATCTCCCTAGAGCGAAGGAGTAAAGGGCGAAGGCAAGCAGAGCGACGAGGGGAAGAGCGATCAGAGCAATCACCATATGACACATCGATTAGAACGATAAAAGACTTAGGACGACCGAAACAACGATTAGAGCGACAAAGAACTCAGGTTGACCGAAACAGCGATTAGAACGACAAGGGACTCAGGATGACCGTACACATGATGCAGTTGATCCACGATTACAGCAGTTAGGCAATTCCCTCCACGATCAGGCAGTTATGGCGCACAACTCAACGGTTGGAGGCATAACCCAGCAGTTGCAAGGAAGTTATGAGCCGAAACCGTCCGAGCAGTTTACAAATTCCATTTAAAAGGCTCACTCATGCGAAGATTTGAGGCCCCGATCAAATGAAGACTCAAACAAACATATTTTTATTTTTTATTTCTTAGTTTCATAATCATTAGGACTGTAACTTGTGTGCTTGCGCCCATGGAGGCTTATTCACTTAATCAAACACCTCTTGCTGGGACTTTGTCTCAGGAGGTTTGAACCTTACACGTTATTATTTCTTCAGGCAGAAAATTGCGCAAACAGAATGACATATCCAGTAACAAAAAAAAAATGATATACAAATATATAATCAAATTAAAAAATCTTCCAACATTAAATGATTTTAGATATGACAATATTAATACTGATACATTATTTTGGTGAATCATTTCTTCGTATATAGAGAAAAAGATATATAAAAAATTGCTTGAAATCTCACTTTTCAGTTTCCGTTCTGCAAAACACAATTTTGTCTTCAGAATTCTTCACAAATATTTTCAGCAAAAAAGTTGTATAGAAACCGTTTTTATATATATATGGAAAATTTTCATAATTATCCAATGTATTTGTGTCCCCAAGGAGCGTGGCTGGGTGATGTAGGGCTCTCACCTTAAGGTCACGAGTTCGAATCTAGTGAGTGCGTTTCCTGTAAGAGCCTAAGACAGCCGAAAGTTTCACCTACTCCGCTTAAGCCCAGAAAGGATGATTTGACGGCAGAGTTTCCAACAATTCAAAAAAAAAAAGGTTTTTTGTTATGAGCAAGAGAATATAATGTAGTAATAATAAAAAAGCAAAATGTTATTTTGATCATAAAATAATAAATGGATAAAATATGCTTAGTGCAATTCATCAAAGCCTAATGTTGACATACATTAAAAAAAAAAAAAAAAAATTTCTAGTTATTTTAGAAAGGTATATAATAAAATCGCCGCAAATTAGCTGAAAATGACAGAAGCCAACATCCAACAATGCACACTGATGAATATGCCATTGATGGTAGTGCTTGTATTGTCATTCTTCTAAATAATAATAAGTTTTAAATTTGTCTGCAAATCCTTGTCATGAATCGCAAAACAATTTGGTGCTAATTATGTCCCCACAATCAAAATTTATATGCTGTAAAAAAATATATATATACTAATCAGACAAAATTGTCTTCATGTTTCTACTTCGAAAACCAATTGGACTTTAAAATCAAAGAATAGTTATTAAACCGTTGAAAGATTTGAGAGTTAATTTGGACTTTTTATTAGGTGTTTTTATTTTGTTTTCAAGATCAATTTTCTAATTAGGATATGATTAGTTTCCTTATTTGTTCTGATTTGGTAACCTTTTTTTTATTCTTTTTAAAGCCTTGTACTGATTTAATTATAGAAATATTATATTATTTGCTACTGCTAATTTCGTCACTGAATTATTAAATATTAATTTTATAATATGATCTTTATTTGACTATAAAATTTTATATTTATTTATTAATGGTTCTATATATGTCATATTAATTTCTACGACTTCTTCATCCTCTACTATTTCTGGATTGTAATTTTTTTTATAATTAGTAAATCTTTCACTAAAGAAATACTTTTTCTTTCTGATTTCATGGTATCAGAGCTGGTCTATTATCTGACTTAAAACCTGATTTTTTTTTCTTAACTTTAATTGCCATTATCAGACACTATTAGTCTGATCATTTTCCCTTAAACATATATCAATTTTTTCTAAATTAAAAAATGACCAACATACCAAACAATCAACCCCACATCTATCTTCAATGAAAACCCTACATTTAAGATTTTGTTGGATCCACCACATGTTAGGGGCCAAAAAAATAAAGTCACAAAAAGTTTATAAGTTATGTATTTATTATAAATTAATGGACTTGAATAATAAAATATATAATTTCTTTAATATAACATCTATTATTATATGGTAAAGACATAACAGACATTCGAATAATTAATTATGATACAGTTTTTAAAAACGTCACAACTGACATTGAGTTGTATAATAACAGTATCATCTTTAAATTGTTACTGGTCAAGGTTTACATTACTTGGTTAGTAAGTAACCGGTACGTGTCGTATATTGGAATCTAGGATTTCAACGGTTAATACTCAATGAACCATGAGTCTCGGAGACTCGTACAAACATGTTGATGTTTATATCGGATAAACACTGAGCGACTCACCGAAGATTCTTAATAGATGGTACACCAACGTCAATAAGAATATTTTCGGGTTGAGTAGCATAATGATTCTTTGACTTGAGATACCACTGTGGATATATTAGATATCCTCCACACTTTGATGGCAGTCACGTCAACGACCTATTAAGGCCATACCTCCGCATGTTCGTTGGGTGTGTACTGATTCTCAGGATATCTTATGTGTGTCAAGAAAGGATCCGTCAGTTTTGTGTACAAAGCATATGTATTCAATATTGGATTAGCAATATGTTAAATCCATGGGCCTGTGGTACAATGTTATTAAGAGATCGCTAATTAATATATCTACGAGATTATACCTATAGAGATTTGACGTTTATATTTGTATCTCTGGTTTAATTTAGATACCTGTGATGGAGGGATTATACGTATACAATGACCTCGACCTGTATAGTTCAGCGAGTTTATCCGAGGTCATCATAATTTATGGGTGGGTAAATTATAGACACGAAATTGGATTTCTTGACGGATATACCTGAACTTAGAGAGTCTCACATAATGAAATATACTCGTAGAGAAATAGGACAACAATTATGAATAATATTGATTATTTCTAAATCGTTTAACGGTTAAACGAATATATACATGCATATGAATATTTCGATCATTTTCTAATTAATGTGTATTTGTATTTAATACATGATTTTATTAAATACACATTAATTAATTGTCAAATAAGATATTTGACATATATTATAAATATATGTATTTTGATTATTTAATGTAAATATAATACATATATCTAGATATTTAATTTATTAATTATTTGATTATTTAACTGTTAAATAATTAAAATAGAAATATCTAATATAATGATTATGCTTGGAAATGGCAAAGTGTAATTGGTTACATTTGGATTTTAACTTTTTGGAAAATATCTTAAAATTGATTTTTGCTTGTTTTAATTAGATTAAAAAAAATCAAAATATCTTTTTCTTTTTCTTTCGCAATTTTCAGCCAAGGCTTAAAAATATAAAAGATTTTTGTTTTATTATTCTTTAATTAGGTTAAGAAACACAAGTGCTAAAGAAAAATTGATAAGAACATGTGATGTGAATCAAGCTATTTTCATTCTTTCCTTTTGTAAAAAAATATTTCTATTATTTTAGGATATAACATGTGATGTGAATATATTTTTTCTACTCTTTTAGGTTTGTGTTGAGAAGCTTGTAAGCTTAATTGGATGATATCTGCATGTATGAAATAAAGTAAACTTATTAATAGACTATAAGCACACTTTTGATCATCATTTGATGACTTGGTTGTCATTATAGAGTTGTTAGGCCAAATAATGACCTATAATTTTCTTGAGTTATTTCAAAGTGGTGAGGCTTGATTGGTGTTGTAGAGAATGGATTAAAGTGTTGTATTGAATTAATTTTGGTTAATTTGGTTAATTGATAAAATTGAGGTTTATGCCTTAATTAAAATTGAAGCTTTTCATATATTGGATATATTTTGATGTATATTAGATGTACAAATTATTTTGGTAGTGATTGGAAATCACCTAAGCTTGTATTTGATAAATTAAGACTAAAATAATCAAAATGTAAAAGTTTTGCTTCTTAGGGGGTTCTCGGCAATTTGGGTCATTGACTGCAAAAATCTGATTTTTAGTTTTGAGTGATTAGAACAATTTATTTTATTTTATTTACCCAAAAAAATCAATTAAATCAGAAAAATTTGATTTTTCGTGTTCCGCTGCGTTACCCGATTAAACCGTTAAAACCCCTAACAAAATGATATCAGAGCCAGTCTGATTCTTAACCCATGATATAATTTATTCTTAGAATTTGATATTAATTTAATCCAAACTTTAATTTATGCATGCATGTATTATTTAATTTGATTAAAATAAAGGTGTGTGATATTTTTGCGAAAAACCCCTAATTATGAAGGTTTAATAATTAATGTGTATTTGATGCTTGTTTGTTGGTCCGTCTTGTCAATACGGTTTTAAAATAAATTTTTGTTACTATATCCGAGAACGTGCCAAAGCTGTGAGGATATAGCCGATAGCAATTTATTTGTACCGGATAAATATATGATATTAGGTAAATTCAAGCGAAAACGGAAATCCTGAACGTGTCAAAACTATCAAGATTATGCGAATATCTTGAATTTATCATTGACAAGTTTAACCTTGATACGCCTCCTTGTGAACGTGTCAAAGCTGTCACAATGAGAAATGGCCAGGACCGATATTCAGGAGTCACTGGTGAGTGATCGATAATTGGTTGTCTACCTAATGAATATACGTAGGCGAGAACGTGCCAAAACTGTGAGCTGAAATATATTCACGGGGTCCACTTTTCACTATTAAATTTAATTTGATTATTGAATTCTTTGTATTCTTTTTGGGGATAACAATTTTACATTAGATAGTGGTAGATGTATTTTTAGATTAAAAATCCATGATCTATTTAATGCTTTTATGATATTATATGAAACTGTTTTATTTGCTAATCATTTTCGCTATCTATGTGATAGATTTACGATGAAGGCATCTTCAACCAACCTCTTTGCTTGTATGCTGGATACGAACAAGCTGAGAGGCGCCAAGAACTTTACAGATTGAGATTTGGATTTGAGAATTGTCATTGGATATGAGAAGTTGTGATATATTTTGGAGGGCCTTTTTCCCATTGTTGTAGTTAATGATGTGACACCAGAGGAATTTGAGACTTTCTAGAAATGAAAAGATGATGATTTAAGAGTTAAATCATACATACTCAGTTCACTAGTTCCAAAACTTAAAAGGCAATATTATGATATGGTTGGCGCTTACAGCGTGATGACCCGACTCCCGGAATTGTTCATGAATCAAGAACAAGTCTTGGTCACAGAGTTGCAATGAAACTATTCCATTCAGACTTGATGAAGAACATACAGTGAGTTCGCATGTGCTTTATTTAATCGATTTGATCAAGCAATTGAGGCGATGTGATTTCCCTCTTAATGATACTCTGGGACAGAGTGTCATTCTAGGCTCACTCATAGGGTTATATAGCTAGTTTGTAATATATTTCAACATGAATGGGATTCACTGTTCTTATCATGAGTTGCATAGGATGTTTCTCATAGTGGAGGAGGATTTAAATAAGGGAGTGCCGACTCTCCCTCTGAAACCGACTTCACTTTCCGTTTTTTCCCAGTACAAGCCGAAAGGGAAGACGAATAAGGGAAAGAAGAAGAAGGGTTCAAATTTTCCTCTGCAAGGCAAGATAGAGAAGCCCAAAAGAGCTGCTGAAGATAAGTGCCACCACTACAGTAAGACCGGGCACTTGAAGATGAATTGTTCAGACTACCTAGTCTAGATCAGGAAGGAAAGAGCATCTATATCAGATACTTTTATTTTTCCTGTTATTGATATCTTCTTAGCTTGTGAAGCTGTCACTTCTAGTTGGATTTTAGATTATGCTTGTCCTGTTCACATATGCAATTCGTTGGAGGTGCTGAAGGAAAGTAGACGACTAAAACTTGGAGAGATGCAATTGCTTTTCGAGAGTGGTGACTCTCCGGATGCGGTTGCAGTGAGATTATGCGAGATTCACTTACCCAGTTAGAGACTTTTGTTAAATGACTGCTATGTTGTACTAGGATACGTAGCTAATATCATATCACTTTTGTAGTAGATATATAGGGATATCATTTAAATATTAGGAATTGTTCCTTATAAAAAAAATGATAAAAATAATATTCAGATCCTTGTATGTCCAAATGAGTACGGTCATTATATTTTGCATACTTCTCGAGATATTTTGAATACTAAGAATTATTAAACATAAATCATCTGAAATACATAATACTGAAATTTTGCATATGAGGTTAGGTCATATAGACGTGAGACGCCTAACTCAGTTGTTTAGGAATGGTTTGATTCAGGATCTTATCATTGAACCCTATTCGACTTGTGAATCTTGTATTGAGGGAAAAATGACCAAAGCCCCATTTTCATGTGTGGTACATCAAGCTACTAACTTATTGGAACTCATACATTCTGATGTATGTGATCCCATGAGTCAAACTGCTCACAGTGGTTTTTCATACTTTGTTACTTTTACTGATGATGTGTTACGGTACAGTTATGTTAAATTGATGAAACATAATTCAGAAACTTTTGAAAGGTTCAAAGAATTCCGAAATGAAGTAGAAAAATAAACTGATAATTATATTAAATGTCTTCGATCGGATCGAGGCAGTGAATATATGAGCGATGAGTTCACTGATTCTTTAAAGGAGAATGGGATTCTTGCTTAATATACTCCTCCGGGTACTCCACAGTATAATGGAGTATTTGAAAGGATAAATCAGACATTATTGGATATGGTTCGATCTATGTTAAGTTTTACAGAACTGCCCTATTACTTATGGGGTTATGCTCTTTTAACTGCCGCTAATCTTTTGATTAAGATTACTTCCAAAGCTCTTCCTACGACTCTGTATGAGATATGGACTGGTAGGAAACTGAATCTTAATTATGTTAGGATTTGGGGTTATCCTGTATACGTCAGGATGACACAGCAGCATAAGCTTTTGCCTCGAGGATAAATTTTAGGTTTGTTGGATATCCTTCAAATACGAAATGATAGTTATTCTATGATATTGAGCATCGAAATGTGTTCGTAGCTCGCTTCGTTAAATTTCTAGAAATAGAATTTTGTCTGAAGGAGGTAATCATAGACAGATTGAACTTGATGAAGTACAATCTGAAACCAACGAACCACCGGAGGAACTTGAAGTTCAAATAGATGAGAACCCTTCATTACACACACTCCGTAGGTCTGTTGGAGTATCTAGACCTCATGATTACTTGTGTTTGATACAAGAAATGAGTCTTAATGTTCTCTTAATTGAAGAAATTGACCCCTATACCTATAGAGAAGCGATGTTGGACATCGACTCTGTGAAGTGGCAAGAGGCCATGAAATCAGAGTTAGACTTTATGCATCAGAATCAAGTTTGGAACTTGGTTCTTCTTCTTGAATGAATTGTTTCTATCGGTTGTAAAAAGGTTTACAAGTGGAAACGTGGGCCTGATGGAAATATTGAAACCTTTAAGACTCGACTGGTAGATAAAAATTATACGCAGCGACCTGGTATCGACTACGATGAAATATTTTCGCCAGTAGCGATGCGTAAGTCTATTAGGATTTTATTGTCTATTGCTGCTTACCATGACTATGAGATTTGGCAGATGGATGTCAAAACAGCTTTTTCTGAATGGATTTCTTGACGAAGAAATCTATATGAAACAGTTGGAAGGTTTGTATCCAGCGAAAACTCGGGCATGGTATGTAAGCTTAAGAAGTCCATTTATGGATTTAAACAAGCTTCATGACTTTGGAATCTTCGATTAGACGAGATAATCAAATTATCTGGTTTTCTCAAGAATTCAGAATAATCTTGTGTGTATAAAAAGGCCAGTGGGAGTATGTTGTTGTTTTTAGTACTCTATATTGATGACATCCTGATAATTGGGAATGACATCGAGATGATACCGGGCGTTAAAGCTTATATCTGTAAAAACTTCTCTATGAAGAACCTGGGAGAATCTTCTGATGTCTTAGGCATAAAGCTCTATAGAGATAGAGAAATGAAGTTCATTGGGTTATCACAATCAACGTACATAGATAAGATCTTGGAACGACACAATTTTGGTAACTGTAAGATAACAAATATACCGTTCAGACATGACATTCATCTTTCGAAGATAATGTGTCCACAAACAGAAGATGAGAAGATTAGAATGTATAATCAACCTTAGCTTCGTGTCTGGGCAGCATCATGTATGTCATGTTATGTACTAGGCCTGATATCAGTTTCCCAGTGAGTGTAACCAGTAGATATCAGTCCAATCCGGGTAATGACCATTGGATGACCATTAAAAATATCCTAAAGTATCTTAAGCATACTAAGGATAAGTTTTTGATTTATGGAGGAGATTAACTACAAGTTAATGGGTATACGGATTCTAATTTCCAATCGGATCTTGATGATAGAAAGTCTACATCAGTGTTTACCATTAACGCAGCTGTAGTTAGTTGGAAATATTCCTAATAGGGGTCTCTAACTGATTCCACAACAGAAGAGGAATATATTATAGAATCTGAAGCTGCAAAAGAAGCTGTTTGGGTTAGGAACTTTATCACAGAGCTGAGTGTTGTCCCAAGCATCGAGAATCCAATTCTGTTGTACTGTGATAATAATGGAGCCATTGTGCAAGCCAAAGAACTGATGGCGCATCAGAAATGGAAGCATGTGGGATGAAAGTATCTTATTATTCGAGAGATTGTGTCGCGAGGGGACATTGTCATGTGTAAGGTGCCGAGTGAAAATAATGTAGCAGACCCATATACCAAGGTTATTCCTCCAAAGTTATTTGATAAACATGTGGAGTTGATAGGTATGAGATACAATCGATATTGACACTATAACAAGTGAGAGAATTTGTTAGGGTTGGTGCTCGGAGCACCAATTTTATATTTTATTTCCTTGTAAATACTTATGTAAATATTTTATTATGAATAAAATAAACAGTTTCTTAAATATAACATCTATTATTATATAGAAAAGATGTAACGGACCTTAGAATGATTAGTTATGATACAGTTGCAAAAGCATCGCAACTGACATTGAGTTGCATCGTAACAGTATCATTTTTAAATTGTTCATGGTCAAGGTTTACATTACTTGGTTAGTAAGTAAACCCGCAGATACCGGTACGTGTTGTATATTGGAATCTAGGATTTCAATGGTTAATACTCAATGAACCATGAGTCTCGGAGACTCGTATAGACATATAGGTGTTTATATCGAATATACATTGAACGATTCACCGAAGATTATTAATAGATGGTATACTAACGACAATAAGAATCTTTTTCGGGTTGAGTATCATAGCGATTCTTTGACTTGAGATGCCACAGTGGATATGTGAGATATTCTCCACACTTTGATAGCAATCACGTCACCAACCTATTAAGTTCAGATTTTCACTTGTTTGTTGGGTGTGAACTGATTCTCGGGATATCATATGTGTGTCAAAAAAGGATCTGTCAGCTCTGTGTATATATCATAGGTATTCAATATTGGATTAGAAATATATTAAATCCATGGGCCCGTGGTACACTGTAAAAGTGAGGTCTAAGTATTATTTAGAGATCGCTAATTAATACGTCGACGGGATTATACCTAAAGAGGTTCGACGTTTATATTTGTATCTCTGGATTAATTCAGATACATGTGACAAAGGGATTATACGTATGCAATGACCTCAGTTTGTATAGTTCAGCAAGTTTATATGTGGTCGTCATAATTTACGGGTGGGTAAATTATGGATACGAAATTGGATTTCGTGACGGATATACCTGAACTTAGGAGTCTCACATAATGAAATATACTCGTAGAACACTAGGTCAATAATTATGAATAATATTGAGTATTTATAAATCGTTTAACGGTTAAACGAATAGATACATGCATAAGGACATTTCGATCATTTCCTAATTAATGTATATTTGTATTTAATACATGATTTTATCAAATACACATTAATTAATTTTCAAATAAGATATTTGACATATATTATAAATATATGTATTTTGATTATTTAATGTAAATATAATACATATATATATATTTAATTTATTAATTATTTGATTATTTAATTGTTAAATAATTAAAATAGAAATATATAATATAATGATTATGCTTGGAAATGGCAAAGTGTAATTGGTTACACTTGGATTTTAACTTTTTGGAAAATATCTTAAAATTAATTTTTGCTTGTTTTAATAAGATTAAAAAAATCAAAATATCTTTTTCTTTTGTAATTTTCGGCCAAGGCTTAAAAATATAAAAGGTTTTTGTTTAATTATTCTTTCATTAGGTTAAGCCTCTAAAAACACAAAAAGAGAGGGTTGAGTGTATATTTTATTATTTATTTATAAAATAACTACATTTTCATTTCTAAACCTTATTAATGATAATGTCATTATGCATATTAGATTGATATATAAATATACTAAGAATGACATCGACTTTAGAATAGTCATATAGTAATACTAGAAACTACGTGGTCCGACATTGGGATAGTATTACTATTATAAACTATTCTTAAAGTAAATATTCATAGTTGTTGGTTTTGGAATACGGTCGAATTCCTATAACCTAGAGAACTAGCACATGTCGTATATTGGAATTGAAGTTCCAATGGTTTAACTGTTGGGTCTCTAAGATCAATCCCAAGAACATATAAGCATAAAACATGTGTGAATACTCAAAGGAATATAGCGGAAATATACTAACATTGATCGGTTTCTTGGATGTTGGAAAGTTCAAAAATTTCCTCCTTTGAAGTTGCTCCAAGCTCCTCTTGATTTGTATGTTGAGCTCCAAGCTTTGATGAGTGAATTCCAAATTCTTAGGAAATGTTTCCCTATCACCTTTGTATGATTTAATGTGTGCTAGCACTTGAAAATTTTTGCAACAAAAATTTTCCTATTTGTTCTTGCAACTCTCGGCCAAGCCAAGAAATTGGAGAGGGAGAAGTTATTTTCACGTCAAAATGAGAAAGAGAAGAGTGAATGAAAATTGTTTTTGATTTTCCAAAATAAAAGTCATATACCAAATCCTTGTTTGGTAAATGTCACTCAAGTCTTTCATAATTAAAAGAAAATGTGTCTTACAAGCCACCATCAACTCTTCACTAACTTCCATCACCATAAAGCAAGTAAAGTGACAAGTGATGTGACTTGTGGGCCCCACTTTAAATTCAAAATCCGAGTGGGCCCGCGAACACATTCCGGGCTCGGGTTCATCAATTCCGAATTAACGAATTTTCCGTTGCGACTTAATTAAATCAAATTTAATTAAATAATTATGCCTGCCAAAATTACTATTAAAGTCGTTCGCGGATTAATTCTAAATTAATTCGTTGGCCCGAATTAAAATCCAATTTTAATTTCGTTATGAAATCTAATTTCATTTAATATATCGAATATATTATTTTATCGATTAATTCCGAATTAATCGTTCTCTCTCAATTAATTGAATTTTATCCGAGATAAAATCTTTCCATAATTAATCCTAGATTAATTTTCTCTCTCTTATAATTAATCCCAGATTAATTATGTTCGAGTCATACGTCATCGGTGAATCTTCGGGAAGCGACCCATGAGATCCTTGGATATGTTGGCAGTAAATCTGGTCGTCGGACTATCCGAAGACGTGCGTACCCGGTACCATGTTCTTACCGATTTACGAGACATGGTTGGCTTCTAGCAGAGCGCCGTGCCTACCCAATTCTCCAGAAATATTCTTTAAGGAATATATAATCTTTGTCAGGCGTAGTAAACGTAGTATTGCGTATTGCGATCCAGTATCAGATGTCACATGCAAGGCCTGGAGCTGGAATAGTGTCTGCCCCGTACGAAGCATATATCGGATCACAAGCAACTAGTCTCTATAATCAGATAATCATGACCTTGTCATATTATCCCGATAGTTACAACATAATAGAGAACCAGT
Organism: Zanthoxylum bungeanum; assembly: GCA_019454045.1. Taxonomy (NCBI): domain Eukaryota; kingdom Viridiplantae; phylum Streptophyta; class Magnoliopsida; order Sapindales; family Rutaceae; genus Zanthoxylum; species Zanthoxylum bungeanum. The sequence continues at coordinate 22,012 of SKCR01027221.1, read as the reverse complement.
TCTGTATCCCTGTGTGATCATTATCTCCATATGACTGAAGTGATACTTCCGTCTTGACATCACACCCAATACACTACGATTCTCAATAAACCCATAATAGGCGTACACAGAACCTGTTAAAGTCCCTGACGACCAAAACCAAAGCGTATTGATTTTCGCAAGTACTAGCGATGCAAGTCTCAGGTTAAGACCAAATACACCTACCCTGAATCAGATTCCCATAGACACATAGTCATACTACCAATGGGATTCTGTGGGGTCTATTCAGAGTGAAGCTGTTTCCATACCATCGGTAAACACAACCTCCTATCACACTTGGATAAGTATCTAATACTTAAATATATGAAAACTATGCTGTTACGCTTCCGTAACACGCACAAGTGCAATACTAGTCTATTCCGCATTATCGATGTCCAGTCTCGATAATACTACGACTATGGATATTTAATGACTAAACCATTGTGGATTGATATTGTCTCATATCTTATTAATCCGGAACTAATCATAAGGACTTTTATCATTTATATATTTAAGTAATCTAATTACAAAATGATAAAATGGCAATTTCCTTTGTCACATAGTTAATTTGTACAAAAACCACAATGTCTTTTACAAATAGTGACGCTATGGGTCATAATTGTCCAACAATCTCCCATTTGGCCTATAGCCAGTCACTCAAGTATCTAACACCTGAACTATGTACATATCGCTCAAACTTTTGCTGAAGAATAACTTTCGTCAGCGGATCTGCAATGTTGTCATCTGATGCAACCTTCTTGATCTTCACATCGCCACGATGTATGATCTCATGAATCAGATGGAAACGTCGAAGAACATGCTTGGATCGTTGATGAGACCACAGTTCCTTAACCTGCGCTATAGCCCCGTTATTGTCACAATACAAAGAAACGGACTCAGCTGCTAACGAAACTACTCCTAATCCAATCAGGAATTTACGGATCCAAAGTGCCTCTTTTGCTGCTTCAGCTGTAGCAATATATTTTGCTTCTGTTATAGAATCGGCAACAGTCTTTTGCTTGGAAGATGTCCAGCTCACTGCTCCGTTGTTCAAACAAAATATGTACCCGGATTGTGATTTACAGTCGTCTTTATCGGTTTAGAAACTTACGTCGGTAAACCCACTTACCTCAAGTTCTCCATCTCCATAGACTAAGAAAGCATCCTTAGTTCATCTAAGATACTTAAGGATGTTCTTAACCGCAACCCAGTGACCATCATCTGGATCGGCCTGATAGCGACTACACATGCTCAAAGCATACGAGACATCAGATCACATACATATCATGGCATACATGATCGATCCGACTGCAGAAGCGAACGGGATCCGACTCATTTTGTCTCTCTCATCTTGAGTTTTAGGACACATGTCCTTAGATAGAGTGACGCCATGTGACACTGGCAACAGTCCCCTCTTAGACTGATCCATGTTGAATCTCTTCAACACTTTGTCAATGTACGTGCTCTGGGAGAGTCCAAGCAGCTTTCTAGATCTATCCCGGTAGATCCTTATTCCCAGAATAAAGGCTGCTTCTCCCAGATCTTTCATGGAGAATTTTAATGAAAGCCAAGCTTTCACCGATTGTAGCATGGGAATGTCATTGCCAATAAGCAATACATCATCAACGTAAAGGACAATGAATGTCAGTGCACTCCCACTAACCTTCTTATATACACAAGTATCATCCTCGTTTTGAACGAAACCATATTCTTTTATGATCTCATCAAAACGTTGGTTCCAAGAATGTGATGCTTGCTTCAATCCATAAATGGATTGATTTAACTTGCAAACCTTGTTTGCATGTTTTGGCACGACAAAATCGTCAGGCTGTTGCATATAAACATCCTTCAAAAGGTTTCCGTTAAGGAAAGTGATTTTGACGTCCATCTGCCATATTTCATCATCGAAATATGCAACAATAGCAAGCATTATCCGAATGGATTTAATCATGGCAACATGTGAAAAAGTTTCAACGTAATCGACACCATAATGTTGACGATACTCTTTCGCTACAAGCCTAACTTTATACGTTTGTATGTTGCCATCCATGTCGGTCTGCTTCTTGAAGACCCATTTGCAAACAATAGGCTTTACGCCTTCTGGTGCATCAACCAGTGTCCAAACTTGATTGGTGTACATAGAATCCATTTCGGACTTCATGGCATCTTGCCATAAAGAGGAGTCGATATGTTATATCGCTTCCTCATACGTAGCTGGTTCGTCTTCCTCAATAAGATTAATATCTACATGAGGTGAGATCAGAAACTCATCCCTCTCAGGTTATTTTCTGACTCTCTCCGACCTACGCGGTTCTTGTGTATTCGAAGATTGTGGTACAATCTCATCCCTGATGAACTGTTCGTGTTCCATTAAGGAATCGGTGCCAGGAATAGTATCACTCCGACTTCCATCGAGTTCTACTTTCCTCCCACTTACCACTGTATTTAGGAATTCTTTCTCAAGGAAAATCGCATGTAGAGCAACAAATACTTTGTTCTTTTGTGGGTTGTAGAAGTAATATACTTTGGTTTCCCTAGGATAACCTACAAATAGACACTTATCTGATTTGGGTTCTAGTTTGGTACCATCCAAACGTTTAACGTATGCCCAGCATCCCCAAATCTTCAGGAATGAGAAAGCCGGTTTCTTTCCTGTCAATATTTCATATGGAGTCTGTTGAACAGACTTTGACGGAATCTTATTCAAAATAAGTATTGCACTGTTCAATGCATATCCCCAGAAGGAAATTGGTAGCTCTTTGCGACTCATCATAGACCTTACCATGTCCAATAAAATTCGGTTTCTCCGTTCGGACACACCGTTTAATTGAGGTGTTCCGGGAGGAGTCCACTGTGAAAGAATACCATACTCTTTCAAGTAATCGAGAAAATCATTGCTTAAGTATTCTCCACCATGGTCCGACCGTAATGTTTTAATACTTTTGCCGGTCTGTTTTTCTACTTCATGTCGAAACTCTTTGAATTTCTCAAAGGTTTCCGACTTGTGTCTCATAAGATACACATAACCATAACGCGATGCATCATCCGTAAAGGTTACGAAATATTCATATCCACCTTTAGTCTGGATAGACATGGGCCCGCACACGTCACTATGAACGAGGGCTAACAGTTCAATGGCACGTGCACATTTACCGTTAAAAGGTGTTTTAGGCATTTTGCCTAATAAACAAGATTCGCAGACGTCATATGAATTTGGATCAAATTCGTCCAAGTACCCACTCTTCGAAAGTGTGGATATGCGAGTCTTGTTAATGTGTCCTAGACGACAATGCCATATATAAGTTTCATATTTGTTACTTAATTTAAGCCTTTTGTTTGTTACATTATATGTTTGAGATTGATTTATATTCAAAATATAAAGACCATTATTCACATCAGCACTACATATCTCAATATCATTTTTATACACAAAACACCAGTGTTTCTGAATACAAAAGTATGCCCACATTGGGCTAAGCAAGATACCGAAATAATATTCCTAGTCAAACAAGGTACATAGTAGCAGTCTGATAATTAAGTACATGCCTCGAGGGTAATTCCAAAATATAAGTCCCAACAGCCAAAACGGCGACTCTAGTCCCTTTTCCAACTCGGAGGTCTATCTCTCCTGAGGCCAGTTTCCTGCTAATCTGCAGATCCTGTACATCAGTACATATATAAGTACCACAACCAGAATCAAAAATCCAATTTTTAAAACTAGAAGTAGACATGTTTATTTCTATAACAAACATACCTGAAGCCGGTGCCTTGCCCGCTTTGATTTCCTTCATGTGCGCCTTGTACTCACGAAAGTCACGCTTCCAGTAACCCCGTTTGCCACATTGCAGGCATACATCTTGGGATTTATCCTTTGCCTTCCCAGAAGACTTTGACGATTTGGCCTTACCCTTCTTTTTTTCTTTTTCTTCACGCCTCCAGTAGCCTTTGGCCAAGCCTTGGCAAACTGAGATGTCGAAGCGAAGTGCGCCTCACGTTTTTTGCCCTACAAAAGCTCTTTTTCTGCTTCTCGCAGCATTGCCATCAACTCTCCAAGAGTATGGTCTTGGTTCATCATATTGTAGTTCATGATGAACCCGCTCCAGTTGTCAGGAAGAGACTGCAAGATCAAATCTATAGACGTCTCAGCCTCAAAGGTTATGCCTAGCTGACCCCGCTATTCGATGTCAGCAATCATCTACGACACATGGTGCTCGACAGATATACCCTCTGACATTCGAGAGCGAAATAGTTTTTCTTCTGTTTCATACATTTGCGATCTAAGGTTAGATCGATGAAGGTTTCAATTTTTCCATCATATTATAGGGATCCAATCCCTTATTTTGACGACGAAATTGAGGGTCATCGTAGCGAGCATGACGGATTGAGCAGTTGAGTTGTCATCGCTATGAGTCTTCCAAAGCTCAAGCTCAAGCGGCTGCTCATTTCCGGGCTTAAGCCCGAGAGGTCTCTCTATCGTATAGAGCATCCTCTCAGCCCCCATGACAATCCCGAGGTTCATATCCTAGTCAGGAAAGTTCGCGCCATTAAAGACATTTTCGCCAATGATAATGTCTCTAACCCCGATCTTTCCAGTCATCTTAATTGCAATAGTCTAACTATTCAATTAACGATTTTTGGGTACAGTCCAACTGTTACAAGAAAAATAATAGAATATTAGTCCAACTAATAAATATTTAAAATGATAAAATAATTTGAAAGCACGTATTGGCAAGTATTTGAACGAAATTACAAATTCAATACTAGCTTCCCACTATTTTTCGGCGAGCCTCTAACCCCCTGTTGAGTACTCGGGAAACCTAGTTTCCTAGTGGGATAGGATCCCGTTAAATAACACACAACCTTGACTTTGGCTAACAAGCTGTATGATATTTAACTAGGTAGATCTTTAAGATCAATTGGATCTCATCCAATTCCTAGATCCGGTAGGTGGACCTCCAAGTCCGAAACATATATACAATATATATGCCAATATATCCAATATATTTTCCTAACATTTTTCCTCTGAATCAACTAAGCTTAATGATTCCAGTTAAGCGGGACCCACTGACCTTGGAAAACTTCGTAATCCATGTCAATGAACAAGAAATGACCTTGACTTTGGCCAACAAATCACAACTTGCCCAAGACATGCGATATGGAACAAAGCTTTCATGGTTCAAACACATCCGTGATGGACATTGATCTTGACTTTGGCCAACAAACCAATGCCAATCTTGGATCTTGAGAAAGAACCATTCAATGGAAGGAAAACGCTTAATATTTGATTGAGGGTTTTTCGCGTAATTGGCAACCAATTTATTATCTTTGATTAGGTCTCATCATACACCCTTAAGCATGTATTCTAAAAGCATAATAAGGCGCGATAAATAAATTAATAATGATATGCGGATGGATATTTCACAAATTGTTCCTAGAACAAATCACTCAATTTCCTCTCCCCGACTAGCACTATTCTAACTTCTACCCAATTACATAATACAATAAAGAAACCTCATTACATTGAGGGGCATTGGTAAGAAGAGAATTACAAAGAGTCAAGAGATAAAGGCTGGACACACAGGTCCAATTTAATAAATTCTAAATTTATTACAACAATTTCCAAAATTGCCCTCACCCATCTAATATCCATCTGATATACATTATTCATACAGTACATCCATGTATTCACACAAAGCATGTTATTCAATCAATCTAATCCAATTAATTAATCTTTGAATTAAGTGATCATCCAATGTTCAAACAACGATTTGATTTGCGCGAGTCCAACTCGTTTTAAGAATAAGTACTCAAAGTGCGTATTCTTGAATTATATCGAACTACAATTTTAAATCCAATTTAATTTGTATTCAATACTAATTCTTTATTTAATTCCAAATTAAATAATTACACTTTTAATGTGCCTTTGCGACTTAGATTCTAAATCTAATCTTAATGGGTCTCAAAGCTCAATTAACATCCAATGTCAATTAATTAAAGTCCAATGGGCTTTCAATTAATTTCTTAAGGCATGTGCTTTGGCCAATATGGGTCAAACCCAAATGCCAAGACCCAATAAAGGAATCACCATATTTGCCATAAAATTAATTTTGGCCCATTAGGCCCAATTAAATTTAAAAGGCCCATTTATTATATTTGGACTTAATGGAATGGTTTTAGGCCCAATTTGGATCCAATCCAATTGTCCTAAACCAACTTGGCCCAACCAAGCCCATTAGGCCCCAATACAACAATTTTAGCCCAATTCCAAATTAAGCCTAATTAATTAAATTCTAATATTCCAAATATCACAATTTTTTTAATTAAAGTGTATAGCCATAATTAATTATTTAAATTAACACTTCCAAAACACCAATTTACATAATTAATCATGCTTTAATTAATCAACTTATGTCCAACATAAATTGAAGAAAAATCAATCCCAACATGTTCATACAAGCTCACGACAATCATGATAATTTTTCATTAATTTTGATTTCAATCCTTAAATCACAAATCAATTTATCCATGCATTTTAAACTCATCCAATGGTCTAAAAAATCAAAATCACCATGAGCTTAAGGTTCCTATATCATTCGGCCAAGCCTCTTAATTTGGGGAAAATTAATCCAATTAATTTTTCATAAAATTGATCATGCATAACTCTAAGTTATCATTATCTAAGCATACTCAAACAAACAATTTGATTAAATCATGCTCAAATCAAAAATACCCAATTCAAGATTAAGAACCTTAATTCAATTTCATGCTTAAATGGGCTCTGAAACCATTGTTGGGTCTCTAAGATCAATCCCAAGAACATATAAGCATAAAACATGTGTGAATACTCAAAGGAATATATAGGAAATATACTCACATTGATCGGTTTCTTGGATGTTGGAAAGTTCCAAAATTTCCTCCTTTGAAGTTGCTCCAAACTCCTCTTGATTTGTATGTTGAGCTCCAAGCTTTGATGAGTGAATTCCAAACACTTGGGAAAGGTTTCCCTATCACCTTTGTATGATTTAATGTGTACTAGCACTTGAAAATTTTTGCAACAAAAATTTTCCTATTTGTTCTTGCAACTCTTGGCCAAGCCAAGAAATTGGAGAGGGAGAGGCTATTTTCACGCCAAAATGAGAGAGAGAAGAGTGAATGAAAATTGTTTTTGATTTTCCAAAATAAAAGTCATATACCAAATCCTTGTTTGGTAAATGTCACTCAAGTCTTATATAATTAAAAGAAAATGTGTCTTACAAGCCACCATCAACTTTTCACCAACTTCCATCACCATAAAGCAAGTAAAGTGACAAGTGATGTGACTTGTGGGCCCCACTTTAAATTCAAAATCCGAGTGGGCCCGCGAACACATTCCGGACTCGGGTTCGTTAATTCTGAATTAACGAATTTTCCGTTGCGACTTAATTAAATCAAATTTAATTAAATAATTATGTCTAGCAAAATTACTATTAAAGTCGCTCGCGAATTAATTCTAAATAATTCGTTCGCCCGAATTAAAATATAATTTTAATTCCGTTATGAAATCTAATTTCATTTAATATATCAAATATATTATTTTATCGATTAATTCTGAATTAATTGTTCTCTCTCTATTAATTGAATTTTATCCCAGATAAAATCTTTCCACAATTAATCCTAGATTAATTTTCTCTCTCTTATAATTAATCACAGATTAATTATGTTCGAGTCATACGTCATCGATGAATATTCGGGAAGTGACCCATGAGATTCCTTGATATGTTGGCAGTAAATCCGGTCGTCGGACTATCCGAACACGTGCGTACCTGGTACCACGTTCTTACCGATTTACGAGACATGGTTGGCTTCTAGTAAAACGCCGTGCCTACCGAATTCTCCAAAAATATTCTTTAAGGAATATATAATCTTTGTCATGCGTAATATATGTAATATTGCGTATTGCGATCCAGTATCAGATGTCACATGCAAGGCCTGGGGCTGGAATAGTGTCTGCCATGTACGGAGCATATATCAGATCACAAACAACTAGTCTCTATAATTGGATAATCATGACCTTGTCATATTATCCCGATAGTTGCAACATAATAGAGAACCAGTTCTGTATCCCTACGTGATCATCATCTCCATATTACTGAAGTGATACTTCAGTCTTGACATCACACCCAATACACTACGATTCTGAATAAACCCAGAGAGGTGTACACAGAACCTGTTAAAGTCCTGAACGACCAAAACCGAAGCGTATTGATTGTCACAAGTACTAGCGATGCAAGTCTCAGATTAAGACCAAATACACCTACCCTGAATCGGATTCCTATAGACACATAGTCATACTACCAATGTGATTCTGATGGGTCTATCCAGAGCGAAGCTGTTTCCGTACCATCGGTAAGCACAACCTCTTATCACACTTGCATAAGTATCCAATACTTAAATATATGAGAACTATGTTGTTACGCTTCCGTAACACACACAAGTGCAATACTAGTCTATTCCGTATTATCGATGTCCAGTCTCGATAATACTACGACTAGGGATATTTAATAATTAAACCTTTGTGGATTGATATTGTCTCATATCTTATTAATCTGGAACTAATCATAAGGACTTTTATCATTTATATATTTAAGTAATCTAATTACAAAATGATAAAATGGTAATTTCCTTTGTCACATAGTTAATTTGTACAAAAACTACAATGTCTTTTACAAATAGTGACGCTATGGGTCATAATTGTCCAACATTAACTTGATGACCATGAGTTTTGGAAAGCTCGTATAGACATGTGAGTATTGGTTGGACCGAATACTGAATGACTCACAAGTGATTCCTAATAGTTAGAAGTACACACCACCGTCAATAGGAATCTCCTCAAGTCAAGTAGCATATGTAATCCTTTAACTATGAGATATCATTGATTTTATTTGAGATCCTCCACACTTTGATGTCATGTATGTCAGAAATCTTTCATGGTCTAGCATCTAGATGTTCGTTGTGTGTGGACCAATGCACTCGTTAATCAAGTGCATGTCAAGATAGGATCCGTCGGCCCGTATGTGTACCATAAGGGGTTTAGATATCCATATGAGTATGTCACGATTCTTTAAGACTTTGGCTAAAGCCGATCACCTAGGGTGGATCACGTCAGTTGTAAAGAATCATGGACATATCGACATATGATGTGCGCCTCGAAAACTTGACGGTGTATTCTATGTTTCCTATTCATAACTCGAATAGCCTACAACAGATGAATTGTTAAACATATGCGATGACCTCGAGTTGTATAGTTCAGAAAGGTCGTTCATGTTATTCAGGAATTCGGAGGTGGTCAAATTACATACATATTAGCTGGGCTTATATGACGAACGTGTCTGAACTTAGAGAGTCCCAATATGAAGTGTACTCGTTGAGCACTTGGGTAGCCGATTAATTTTGATAAAAGATAAAATCCGATATTATAATTATCAACTAAGATAATCAAGTGTTATTTGATAACATTGATTATTTACTTTGAACTAATTGGATTAATTCAATATTTACACAAGGGCTTTGTCATAATTTCGTAATTATCTCAACAATTTGAAGATATTATGGTAATTTCAAGTATGTAATTATAGTTGTTTTTTTTGCTTTAATTTAATTGGATTAAATCAAAGGGGCAAACATGTAATTAATTCATTTCCTAATCCTGTTTTGATTATATTAGATTAAATCAAAGTGGTAGACAATGGAGATTAGTCACACCTAATGATACATATTTGGACAAATTAGATTAAGCCTATAAAAAAGTTGATTAGAACTTTTATTAATTAAAATTGCCTAAGTTTTCTATAAATAACAAGTTTTATGAAGGTTTTAATTAAGCTTAAGTAAAGCAAAATAGCTAAATACAAGTAATTCTTGGAGAAATTAACCTAAGTTAGATAAGTGTTTAGAGAAGCTTCAGAAGTTCTCTACAACATTTCATATTGGAGAAATCAAGATTGGATCTTGGAGTGAAACTTGCTTGCATTGGAATCAAGATTGGATCTTGGAAAGAAGCTTGTTAAACCTTGGAAGTTCTCCAACAATTTCAACAAGGATTAGGAGATTGGATATTTGTTCAAGCTTACTAGGTAATGTTTGATCTTCTCCTAAGCTATGTTTTTCATTAGTGAGACATATAGTGATGAATTATGTATTGGATGCATAATTACATAGTTTAAAGTTCAAAATTAGGCTAATGAATTGTGTTATGATGCTTTGAAAGTATAAACACAGTATGCTTGTAATTGGGTCAAAAATGTTCATGTTGGCAAGTAACAAATTAATTAGAGTTTGAAATTCTATATTAAAGCTTAGAGCTATGGTTACCATTCTAGAATCATGTGACCACCTTTGGGTGAACTTAAATTATTCATGAGTCATTTCATTGTGAGATTCTAATTTGGTTTGTGTTTTGAATTCAAAACGCAAGTGCGTATTTAGAATAAATTTATGTTTTGTAAAAATATTTGATATTCTTAAAATTTTAATTTTCATTCTATAACATGTGTTGATGATAAAATTAATTTTGAGTGTTTTTAAATTGTTAAGGAAATGTTAGAAAAAATTAGGGTTAAAAACCTAATTATTTAAAATTAATTATTCCTTGAAATTAAAAAAAAGAAAGAAATACGCATAGTTGGTGCGCGCACTGTAGCACGCGCGTTGTGCACTTAAACTTGTTTTTCTTCGTTTTTAAGCTTCGAGACTTTGATTCAGTCCCTGTAATTTCCTATACACTCGTAATGGAATATAATATTTCATTAAATTATTTAAATTACACCAATACTTGATATCCACGTGTTATACCCATTTCCGCTGTGAGGGGTAATGATCCGACCCTAAGAGTCTCACAACCGCCCCTACATAATGGTATCAGAGCAAGGCTTAACCACACAGCACATGTTGCATGTTTGACATGTTTTTGAATTTATGTCACGGTAATTTAATTATGCATAAGTCATATTGGATATGCATTGCATGTTTTAAATTAAAATTTTAATTTTGACCCAAGTACGTTAATGACTTGATTGTGTAAAATCTTCCATGATTAGGTGATTACTTTTAAGGTAATAAGTATTAACCTTGATCTTCCCTCACATTCCACTCGTCTACATAACTTACTTGAGCTTTGGAGTGCCTCTGGCATCCACCACACCGGTGGGTAGATATTCTGCGCTCACATTGTCTTTATTTTGTAGGACTGTCGGTGCCCCAACATACAAATCTCGATTGTAAGCCGAAGGCGAAGATCAGTATCTACATATATGTGTTTTTTATCTCATTGTTTTTAACTATATAATTCTCGCAACAATCGTAAACTAAAAATTTGCTCTTTAACATAATACAAACTAATCATTAATCAATTCATCAATCATGCTAATCTAAAAGTCCATGAACAAATATCATTCACACAAGCAAATAAATTAATCTGCTAAACAAAGATTAGACTAAGAATACTCATTAACTAATCAACATACCACTTTGCTTGTTCGGGCATGCAGCAATTCACTATAGATATAGTGAAATATATGTTGGAAAATTAGCATAATAAAATGTGTTTGGTTATCTATAAATTGGTACATTCATCTTCTTTCCTAGATATAGAAAACACGTATCACATAACTGCACCATCTTCTCTTCTCTTATTTTGTTTTGATATCGTGTCATCATAGTCGTGTTCGGTTTTCATGGAAAGAGTTCAAATATGATAGAAGTTCATTGGAAATAACTTGGTTGTGCGTCAAATATATTTCGTTCTCGTTGTATCCAGAGAAACAGAAGTCGAAACAATCCCAAAAACACCAACGGTATGAGACGAATCTGTTTTAAGGACATGGTGTGCTTCACAGGCCTCGGAATTTATCTCTATATTTCCATTTTATTCACAGCTTCGTTTTTGTTTGTTTCATATGATATGTTTATTGTTATATTACTAACGAGTTACATGTTTTTTCTTACATGATAGATTCGGGTATGCCCTTCCGACTGAGTAGAATTAGTTTACACGTGTGCAATCTCTTCGAATTTCTCCCCGATTCCTTGTCTTAACTCCTACACGTCCAAGCTTTGTAATAGCAGAAACAAAAGCCCTACTGAAAGCTTCATTGTCAGAAGCAAATCGGTCAACAGTTTTTCTTGATCTTTTATCAGTAAACAAAATCTGATCAGATGTGAACAGGCCCTTTCCTTGCTGAAGATTCTTGAAATAAGCATTGTCAAAAACCTGAGGGGTCGTTGGGTCCATGTCAATGGCGATTCTAGGATCAACTTTTACAGGGCACATGCCTCTCAGCTTCATTGCGTAGTTGAAATTTAGAGTGGGGTCGATTCTGTTCCCGGGGCTGAAGTTGTAAATTCTTTTCGAGAAGCGGCTGCAGTGAGAGAATCCAAGCGTATGTGCACCTGAAAACAAATGTATATGAGTTAGGTAGGATATTTGTACAAAAAGTTGTGAAATTTTTCAAAAAAAAAAAACGTTGCAGATTCTAAATAGTGTATAGAAAAATAGGCGTGTTTTGGTGGTGTATGGTTTTCAATTTGAGGTCCTGATTCGAATTCAGAGAGTGCATTTCTTGTAAGAACATGGAACAGCCGGGGGTTTTACCTTCTCCACTTAAACCCGGAATAGGTGATTTAGCGGTGGGGTTTCCAACGATTCAAAAAAAAAAAAAAAAGTATAGAAAATTTACACCGAAAATGACCATAATTCCCTTAATGTTTGAAAAAATTAATCAAAATTCCCATGATATTTAAAAACTAATCAAAACATCTGTATTGTTATAACAAAACCCTCACATAGTAGGGTTAAATCGCAAATCTTGATCGGGATCTCACCCCTTTTAGTCCGAAATTCGGAATGATTTTTCATCACAAATAAAAATTTCGGTCGGGATTTGGGCCGATAAATCGTCCCAAATAAAAAAATCGGGTTGGGACTCAAATCCTGATCGGGATTCAGAATCCCACACCATTTGATCCGAGATTCGAGACGATTTTTCGTCCCAATCTAAAATACATTTCAGGATTCGAGACGATTTTATCCCAAATGATGAGATGGGATGAGACTCGGTCGATAAGGGATGTCTCGATTGTCATCCCTGCCTAGAGCTTTACTGAGATAGTATTTTGGAAAACAATAAGATTTTGTTTAATTTTTAAACATTATTGGGTTTGGAATGTTTGCATTTTCCCAAAAATTATCTATCAATAATTCGCACTACTCTACAAAAAATATTATATAGAAAGTGTCAATCTTCTTATCGATAATTTTGTTATCTGTAGATTTTTCATTTATGGCCATGGCCCGATCCGTTGATGTGACTATGCCCCAACTTAATTACGAAAATTATCATCCCCCTCCCTGCCATAGCCTGCCACGCCCCCCGGCCCCTCCCCTGTCCCCTTGCTAACTTACCAAATTACCCTTATCGATATTTGCAATGACTCTTCTTTCTTTTCTTTTTTTTGGAAAGTTACAAATATTATATACATTACAAAATTTATATATTTATATATATTAATTTAAAATTAATTATATACTAATTAATTATAACACCATTTGTCATTTTAATAATTATTTTTTATTTTATAATTTTTTGATTATTTGATTTTTGTTAATAAATATTACAATTTTCATATCTATTCATTTATTTTTTTGATTCATTTTTAATTTAATTAATACTACTTATTTATTAAAATAATATAATTTAACCAAATAAAATTAAATTATAAATAAAATTTTTGATAGTCTATTTGTTTAACAAATCTAATATATTTATTAAAAAAATTAAAAAATTACTTTATTAAAAGTAGTGTTGATTCTGATTCTAATTTTATATATTTCTTATTAAAAATTGTTTGTCTTATTTAATTTCAAGATGGTTTGAAAAAAGCAGCCAATTTATGTTTTTATATTTTTAATTGTAAGTTTTTATGTTGTTCTTTGTACTATTTTTTAAATATATAAGTTTTTATTTTGAGAACATTTTTATAATACATAAGTAGTGTTAAATAAATTAAAAAAGAATCATAAAAATTAAATGAATAAATGAACACCAAATAAATAATAATAAATATGAAATTTGTAATATTTATTAAACAAATAAAAAATATATATAAAGTTAAAAAATATAATTTTTTTAAAAAATTATAAATAAAAAATTTAATTAATAAATTAAAATAAGTACATCTTTTATTTTTATATTTTATATATATAAATATATAAAAAGTGGGATATATTTTGTTTATTTGGGAAATTGAATTTTTGAGAAATATGACGAATAAAAAATTATAAATTATAAATAAAAAATTTAATTAATAAATTAAAATAAGTACATATTTTATTTTTATATTTTATATATATAAATATATAAAAAGTGGGATATATTTTGTTTATTTGGGAAATTGAATTTTTGAGAAATATGACGAATAAAAAATTATAAATTATAAATAAAAAATTTAATTAATAAAATAAAATATTATATATATATATATATCTATGTATATGTATGTATGTATGTATGTATATATGTATATATCAATAAATAAATAAAAAATTGGATATATATGGTTTATTTGAAAATGGTTGGTGAAAGGAATTGGGTAATTAATGAATTGTATGAGAGACAAAAAAGTCAAATATGACAGGGAGAGGGGGAAAGATAAGCCCTCCTTAATTACTTAAAACACCAGAATTATAAATGCTACCACCTAAAAGGTAAAAAAAGAAAAATTTGACAGAATATCAAGTTAAGCAAAATTTCATTAGCCCAGGCATTAGACAGAACGCCCCAAAAAATTTTATTATTTTCTGGACGATAATGTAATGTCAACAAATTGGACATTAAATTAAATTCAAAAAAGGAAGAAAATAGGAGATATAATTTACCAGATAATGCAATCATGTCTGTTTGATTGAGGCCATGTAAGCTGAACATTTTGTTGAGTTGGTCTAAATTAAATTCAGGTTGAGGAAGTTTGTGCTCAACACTTGCTCTTGTTGATTTTCTGCCGTCACGCCTCCCCAATTCAACTTTATAAGATGGCCCCCCTGCCTGCATTATTTACATCATATATATTTTTAGTCACCAAAAGCATATTTATTAATTAAGATATTGTAACCGTTGTGGGACGGTTATGGGTTTTTGGAGATATTAAATAAGTTTCTAAAATATGTTATCTTTATTCATAAAAGTGAGATTTTTTTTGACTTTTTTGTTGCATTATATATTAATGTTTCTTAAAATTGAGGCCCCTAATTTTGGCCAAAATTTAAGGGTCCCAATCGGCCCTCATAATGTTAATATGGTAAATAAGGATAAAAGAGACTCTTTATCGAAAATAATATGGTAATTTAATTTAATTTTTTTTAAAAAAAAAAGACTGGGTGAAAAAGAATATTTAATGTTGGGAAAATAATGAAACCATCATAATGTTAAGTGAAATTAAGCGAAATACCTCTTATGTTATTAAACTAAGTATACCCTCTCCATGAGACTTTAGTATAAATATTTTAGTTTTTAATGTAAAATATGAGGTAGGGATGGCAATCGGAACATCCTATCTAGAATTGGTTTCGTCCCATTCCATCTCGATTATGATTCGAGACGATTTTTTTTATATAAAATCCTAATCGAATTTTTGAATCAGGATCTGAACCAAATGGTTAGGGATCCCGAATTCCCATCAAGATTATGAATGTCTTAGGTTAAAATTCAAGATTTTTAAGTATGATGGGGTTTCCTTAATTTCACGAAAAATCATTGTTCATTTTCCCTTTAATAGCAACTTCAAAAAATTCATCTAATTTGATTACCTATTTAGCAATTGAAGGGTGAAAAATAAGTAAAAATAAGTTATTTTCTAAAAGACTATTCAAATAATAAAATAAGATTATATTATTTTAATCAAATTGAAATGGTGTCAATTTTTATTATATGATTTTAATATAAAAATAATTATAAATAATGATGATGATGTAATATAAAAAATATATAATATTCGTAGAAGATAGATAATGTAAATATATTATTTTTAATAATTTGAATGAGACTCACTTTAATTATATTATTTTAATAGATAAATAATTATTAATAGTTTCACCCACCACCACTACAATAAATTGAAAAGAGATAAAATATTAAAAAATAATATTTGAAAAGATAAAGTCACTCTTCAATATTGAAGAGTGAAAATGAGAATTTAATTTGAAAAATCTTAATTGGTGTCTCTTTTGAAACCAATATTGATGATGTATCTCTTCTATTTACCAACTATATAATATTTGAAGAGTCTTTTGGAGTTACTCTAATGTTTGATAATAATTAAAAGCATTAGCTCAATCTTTGTTTATGATACTTGATACATTTCATAATAATTCGCTAAATTTTACGTTGGTTGTTAAGACCTAACACAACCCTATTTATTTATCCGGATTTGATCGGGCTATGAAAAATAATAATAATAAAAAAACCCATTAACAAGTAGAGAAATAGTGAAGAAGAAAAGATTGGTATACCAAGGCAACAACATCTCTAGTAGCGAGAGAAAGAATATCAGCACAAGAAACTTTGTATCTGCACTGAGGATCACTATCAACAGCTTCCTTAGCTTTGATCAGAGTATCAAATCCATCTCCAGCTAGTGATATATCATCTGGGTGATCCTTCTCTTCTCCATTAATTGGCGACGATAGCACCACTGAAGCATCACATCCCTACCAAGCCCCATATATAAGCTCAGTCACTAATACCATCATTTAAAATTTCGAAATTATCGATCGTATACCTAAAAATTAGCACGTAAGAAAATATACAAATATTGAAATTTTATTCATCGATCCACCAAAAAATTGTAAAGTTATCAAATTTGGATATACTATTGAAACATTTGTAAAACATTGAGTATACTTTTGGTGCAAAATAGGTGGATACTGGGGAGATCTTAAGTTTTAGGGGGTTTTAAATGAGTTTTTAAAATAAAGGTTCTAAATGAGTATAATTTTGATACAAAATAGGTGGATGCGGGGCGATCTTAAGTTTTAGAAGGTTCTAAAATAAGTTTTTAAAATATATGTCATTTACCGATTTAAAAAAAAAAAGAGAGAGAGAGAAGAAAAAGAAAAAATTGACTTCCTTACTGTAATGATTATTAAAATTTCTTAGATTTGAGGGCCGATATTTAGTTTTTAGTGATTTTTATCAAAAAGTGGCTATTTATTAGTATAACATATGAACACATGTATCTAAAAACTTTTAGTTTTTATTTAATTTGAGGCTCGGTCAAATCTTAGGGCCCCAACCCACTGCATATATAAAACCGATACTGAGTGGATTTGTTCTACACTTTTGATACAATTTATAATATTTGGGTGAACTAATTAACAGATTTTCAAGATTTGGGTATTTGTTATAATGTGTCAAGTATAAAAAAATTAATTAAAACATGATATAGAGATAAGCAAATAAGGTCACCAACCCGGACAAAGCAATCGTGGAAAAAGAGTCTGAGAGTTGCTGAGGCTGTGACAAAGGTCTGAGTGAACTTCTTTGTGACTGCTGAGAGAACAAGTGATTCAACATTTGGGCAAGTGCTTTTGTAAAAATCTTCATGAAGTCGAGCTTGAGAAGAAGCACTTATTGTCAAAATAGAGAGAAGAAAACATGACAGAACAATTATGAAGCTTTGATTTTCCATGTTTGTTTTGTTAACTAACTACCTAGCTAGCTGCTTTGGCTAACATTTTGAATGTGTATTTATGGACAGACACTTGATGTATTATTATTATTATTATTAGATGATGATGATGATGATGATGATGATGATGATGATGCAAATAAAATCATAAAGAAGATACATTAAGTTGAGGAATTTTTTCTCTTGGGGTTGGTAGAATCACATGTAAGAACATTCTGAGTTTTAGTTTTGGTTATTGGAAGTACATGTGAATTAATTAATAGAGAATTAATTAGTACATTTGCCAACTTTCTTGCATGTTGGCACCCAACAACTCCCGAGTTAATACATTATACATCCCAACAAAGATAAAAATACAATAGCTATATATATATATATATATATATATATATATATATATATATAATATATATATATATATATATATATATATATTTCATTAATAATGGACAATTCTCTAACCCCCGAGTTATATTTTTGTGCATTCACTTGGAGTTCCCTCAACCATTGGTGATGCATTACTTGTTAGAGAATTTTCATTTTTGAGCATAAATTATGTCCTCTTCCAGTTTTGTCAAATCTTATTAAGAAATAAAAAACAGTTTTTATAAACATCTACTGGGAACTGTAGAATCCAGCTGCCATAATCTTTATTGGCAAAGATTATGGTCACAATTTTCAAAAGGTAATAAGCTAAATTTATCAAAGATAGGGGAAGTCCAGTGTGACAAAGCCTAAACAGGAGTAGATCAAGAAGGGAAGAAGCAGCCCACTGAGAAGAGAAAATGGAGAATGAAGGCCAGGGGAGGTAATGGGCTTATGGAGTTGGATAATAGAAGTGAATTGGGGAAAGGTAGCAGAGATGAAGTCAGTAGCATAAGTTCGAAATTGAAGAGGCAAAATGGGGTTAAAAGCGATGAGGAGATCGAACTACTGGCTCATCAATACAGTTTATCGGCGGCAGCTGGAGCCCAGCCCCACCGAACCCATTGAATAACTTGAGCTGGAACGTTCGGGAATTGTGGAACTCCCGAACATTCAGGGTATTGTAGAAGCTTCTTCAAGTCTACAGACCCAAGATTGTTACCAAGGTTAGCAAACCTTTTCTCGTTGCCGTGGCTGTGCTTTGGAGATTTTAATGAAATTTTGGATGTGATAGAGAAGAGATGGGGTAATATTAGGAATTGGCATGCGATAACATAATTCAGGGATGCCTTGAGTGGGTGTTCTTTGACTAACCTAGGATGCAAATGGTATCCTTTTAAGAGATGTAAAGAGGCGGATACGTTAACAGATAAAGGGAGAGAATTTAGAAACGGGGAAGAAAAGATAGACCAAATGGTGAGAGAGGAGTAGCTCTTTTGGAAACAACGATCAAGGGCTGATTAGCTAAAAGTAGGGGACAAAAACACCAGCTTCTTCCATAAGAGGGCGTCTACATAAAAGAAAAAATCGGATTTGGGGTATTGAAAATGACCAGGGGATTTGGATTGAAGATGAGCCAGAAATAGAAGGTATTATGTGTGATTATTTTAAAAATATATATACAAGTTCTAATCCAACTCAGAAACAAGTAGAAGTGGTTACACATGGAGTTAGCTCTCGAGTTACAAATGACTGCAAGTAATCTTTTTTCAGAAGCACTGGGGTATTGTGGAGCAAAGTGTTGTTACTACGTGTCTGTAAATTTTAAATAGTGGAAGTGATATTACCTCCTTAAACCATACGCATATTGATTTTATCCCAAAAGTTCCTAAGCCTAAGAAGATGATAGAGCTAAGGCATATCAGTCTATGCAATGTTATTTATATGATTGTTGTGAAAACTATAACAAAAAAACTTAAAGTTTTTCTACACCAGGTCATATCACCAACCCAAAGTGCTTTCATCCCTGAGAGATTAATTACAAACAATATCATTGTAGGATATGGTATTTGCACAAGATTAGACACACAAAAGGGAAAAAGAATGGGCTAGTAGCACTGAAGTTGGATGTGAGTAAAGCCTACGACAGAGTGGAATGGAGATTCCTGGTGAGTGTAATGACAAAGCTGGGATTTTAGGGAAGTTGGATTCTGTTGATTATGAGGTGCAATACTACATCATCCTTCTCGGTTATTATTAATTAGACAGTCATGAGGTTCATTCAGCCACAGAGAGGGCCTCGACAGGGGTGTCCGTCATCTCCCTCGACATAAGCTTTTTCAGCCCTTAAATTCAGTAGACCTCACGATTTCTCATATGTTATTCGCTGATGACAGCTTGATTTTCTCCAGAGCATCTGAATGGGACTATAAAATGCTAAAGGGGAAGATGAAACCTAAGAGGGTGGTGGCAATCAAGAATATTTTCAGATTGAATGTGGTGTCTCGTCATGAGAAATATTTGGGGCTATCGGCAATGGTGGGGATGCATAAGTCCAGTTTTTTTAAGAGGTTAAATTAAGAGTGATTAGTAAGATATCAAGTTAGCACTTTCTTTTCTTTACTTTTCAGTTTTTACTTTCCGCAATTTACTTTTAAGCACAATATTTTTCTTTCTTTAATTTTCAGTTTTTACTTTTCAGTAATGAGGAGGTAACTCCCCTTTGCTGGGGTAAAAGGTAAAACTTTTATTACTACTATTTAGATTAATCTCCCTTAATTATAATATATAAACTAGTTAAAACTTGACTTAACGAGGATACCGTCATATTGGTCGGTTGGTAATTATTTAAATTGGTTTTAACCTGACTAAACTCGATACCGCCTGATTGGTCGGTTGGTAATTAATTATTAATTTGACTTAATCTGGATACCGCCTATATGGTTGGTTGGTAATTATCATGCAAAGTTAATATATTATATTAAGGGAGATATCTAAAATAAAAGTAATAAAAGTTGATCATTTTACCTCAGCATTTTCTTTTATTGTACTTTTACTTTATTTACTTTTCATCAATTTACTTTTAGCATTTACTTTTCAGCAATTTACTTTCAACAATTTACTTTCAACAATTTACTTTCAGCATTTACTTTTCAGTAATTTACTTTCAACATTTACTTTTCAGCATTTAATTTTCAGTATTTAATTTCAGCATTTACTTTCCGTCATTTACTTTTCAGCAATTTACTTTTCAGCATTTTACTTTTCAGCATTTTACTTTATTTAAGTTTTTACTAGCCCTAGTTATGTGTCGTAACTAAGTTAGTTATCTGGGGTTGTGATGAATTCTAATATCACCGGTTTATAAGGGATTATTTTATAGTTTGGGTAATTTAAAGGTTTACTTATTAAGTCTTAAGCTTAATGCGTCTTGTTAATTGGCCACTAATAAGATTGATCTGGTAAATCTAAAATAAACTTGACAAATGAATTTTAGGTTTCAGCCTTAGACTTAATAGCCCACGATCTTCCTTGAGGATAAATAACCCTTTAATAGATTTCCTTACATGATAGACATATACCTATCGGGCGGGGGTAGCCATAATTGGAACTTAAACTTAATGAATCCGGGTAATTTGGTTGACATAGACATATGGTTCAATTGGGTTATACTGGGTATTTGCGTCTGACCATCAACAGAGGCTTTCGTATAATTTAGTGTTCCAGGTTAGTAAACCGATATATTACATAAAAATGAAATAATCACTTCATCTTTAAAATGATATTGGAAGATTCACAACCCTAGATAATTTCCTAATATTGAATTTTCTTAAACCTACTTTCGCGCAATTTTATTTACTTGTTTTTAAATTCAAAATCATCACCATTTCAAATTAATCAATCAACTTGTTAGATACTAGTAATCATTTGACCTCATAAAATTAATAGATTAGGTATTAAGTCCTCGTGGGATCGATACTTTTTATACTACTTGAACGATACGTGCGCTTGCGTTATACGCGTGTGATTACGCACCGGTCAAGTTTTTGGCGCCGTTGCCGGGGACTTATTTATCTTTCACTATTATTTTTGGGGTTAGATATGTTACTTGTATCTAATTTCTTTTTACTTATTGTTTTTGTTTTCTTGTGTTTCAGGTTCTCAGAAACTACATGAGACGAACCAGAAGCTTTGAACTCCGACCGCTTGACCCATAAATTGAAAGAACCATCAGACATTGAGAAAGGGAAAGGCGAGAAGGCTAAGAAGCAACCATTAACATGGAACCTGAACCTTTGAACGTTGCACCACCAATTCCCATTCGAGACATAACCATTCCGGTGGTTGACAGACTCATTTCTTGTATTGCACTTCCTCCCTTACCAGCAAAGGCGGGTGACATCAAAACATG
>SKCR01027220.1:0-65915 GCA_019454045.1 Zanthoxylum bungeanum | reverse complement strand
AATTCGTCTTGTAACGAAATATATTATGTTATTAAATGTTAATAAATAATATATTTAAACTTATTTGGGTGAAATAAAAATATTTGATATTTATTAATTCGCTCGGAAATTTTTAAAATATTTAAAAACCATTTTCGCCTTCCGCCGCGCCCTTCCGCTGCGTCTACCCCAACAATCTGATCCTAAAATACTCGAGGACTTCACCGGGGACCTCTTACTTGAAGAGAATGAAAGACGACTGGACAATATGGGGTGGTAGAAATGTCTAAGTTTTGTGTTACACGAAGCAATGAGGTGCGAATATGTTCCATCTCCTGAATTATTTTTATTATTTTGGCTTTGATCTTTTAGTTTTGTTTGGCAGATGATTGAGGCCAGCTTGCCCTTCCAGAAGATAATGACTAATTTGTCCAAATGCAAATGTGACTCGAAGAGAAAGATGAATGAGTTGGTGGCTGAACTTGTAGGGGTCAAATTAGGGAGGCGTAGCAGAAGAAGCGTTGTTCGGGCGAAATCGTAGTTTAAAATTTTTAAATTTACGAATAAATTATTCGGTATCAAATATTAATAATTCATTCATATTTCACCTAAACATATTTAATCGATATCATATAACGACATAAATAATATAGAAACATCACGAAACTTTTGCGAAAATATTTTTTCGCAAAATGGCATAAAATGCGTTTCCGGCCGAACCGACCGACCAATACTCATGGGGACTGCCCAGGTCAGCCCCAAAAATATTTGGACAATTCATGGGCTACCCGAACAGTGCCAAGTTCACTGTTTGGGCAGTTGTTACCCGATAACGCCATTTTTCACCGTTTCGCGTATTTTCACTTCGAAACAATTTCCGATAAATATTTTTCTTGGGAAATTAAAATAAAATAATTTATTCTAATTACACAATAAATAAAAGACTGAATTTTTATCTGAAAATTCAGATTTATCATTAATTGCTATGAGACCCCCAAAGTTTTACAATTTAATCATTTTGGTCCTTAAATATTAAATGCATATTTAATTGATTCCAAATCAATCTCAAAATAATTTATACATGTCTAATACATGAAATCAGAAATTGCAACATAATTCAGAAACTTTTTCAGAATTACCAAAACAGCCCAGTATTTTTCATTAATTGCAATTTGGCTTAATTTGTTCAAAACACATCAAGATCAAATCCAATCAATCCCAAATTTGACATACATCAAATATACATCAAATTAAATCATATATATGAAAAGCCCCAAATTTTGAATGGGTTAAGAACCCTAATTTCATAAATTACTCAAATTGGACAATTTACATTAAATTGACAAAATTCAACACTTTAATCATCCAATTACCAAACCAATCAAGTCTCACCATCATTAAATTAATAAAAAACAATTCTTGGTTAATTATGAATGGCTAATCAACTCTAGAATGACAACTTTAAATTTGTAATTAATTTATTAAACTTAATTACACTAATAAGCTTATAAATTAAACATACATGCTAATCACATCAACAAGCTTTAAACACATATAATTGCAAACTCAAAGAGTTGAGACATCAACTTAGCAACACAAATTGAAGCTAAGATAAATTGAAACAATTTTCATGTAGAAGAAAATTTGAAAAACTTATAAAATTTCCATATTTTTGCCTTTGTTTTCTTTCTTTCTTCCACCATTTTCTCTCAACTCTATTTGTAAAATATTTGTGTAACTTGTATTAATTGGAAAAAATGAAAACAAAATACTTTTATATTATTCTCATCATGGCCGAAATTTTCAACAAAATAAAACAACAAATTATTTTATTTTGTTTCAATTTAATTGGCACACATTTTACTTAATAATAAGATAACATTTATCTATTAATAAAGTAAACAAAAAAGTGTTCCAATGGTAACATGCCATTTTCCAACTTTAATAAAAGCATATCAATACTAAATATATTTGTAATATTAATTAATTTAATTATGTAACAATTAAATAATTAAATAATAAATATAAATATCTTTAATATATGTATTATATTTACATTAAATATCACAAATACATACACTAATGATATATGTTAAATATCACAATTTGATATTTAATTCATGTATATTTAATAATATCAAATATTAAATACAAATACACATTAATTCGGGAATGACGATCAGGTCCCGATTGCATGTATTTTTCGTTTAACCATTAAACGAGTTATAAATAATCAGTATTATTCATAACAGTTGTCATAGTGCTCTACGAGTATATTTCATTAGTGAGACTCTATAGATTCAGGCATATCCGTCACGAAATCTAATTTCGTGTCCATAATTCACCCACCCATAAATTATGACGACCACGAATAAACTCGCTGAATCATACAGGTCGAGGTCACTGTATACGTATAATCCCTTCGTTAAAGGTATTCGGATTATCCCAGAGATATAGATATAAACGTCAAATCTCTAAAGGAATAATCTCGTCGACGTATCTATTAGCAATCTCTAAATAACATTCGGAACTCACTTTCCGAAGTATACTATGGCCATAGATTTAACATATTGCTAATCAATTATGGACCACATATGCTCTGTACACAGAACTGACGGATCCTTTCTTGATACTCACAGGATATCATGAGCATGAGTCCACACCCAACGAACAAGCGGATGTCTGATCTAAATAGATCGGTGACGTGACTGCCATCTAAGTGTAGAGGATAACTCATATATCCACAGTGGTATCTCAAGTCAAAGAATCTATATGCTACTCAACCCGAAAAGATTCCTATTGACGTTGGTGTACCATCTATTAGGAAATCTTCGGTGAGTCATTCAGTGTTTATCAAATAAACACCTACATGTCTATACGAGTCTCCCAAGACTCATGATTCATTGGGATAAACCATCAGATCAAGTCCGATATACGACATGTACTGGTCTCAGCGGATTTTACTAATCGACTTGTGTCAGTAAATCTTGACCAGGAACTTAATTTAAGGATATACAACTTATAGTGACACTTTCCAATGTCAATTACAAGCTATGTTGTAACTGCGCACTACATTGTAAATCATGAGATCTTTGTCTAATATATATACATATCACAAAATCATATTTAGTTTCAATTTAATCAATCTAATCGAAATTAGATCGAATAAGTATATAAAAGACAAGAGGTGCTACCATTTAAATTAGTAATAGTATGGAAAAAGGTATTGCTCGTATTCATGAATCGGACATAAATACGATCCGAATTGGCGCTCAGAGCACCAACCCTAATAGAACTGTGGGTTGTTAAGACATAGTCGATTGCCAAAGAGATAGAGTTGGCAGAAAAGAAGAAGCAGTTTGCAGCCTACTTGGACATACTGACTATTTTAATCGGGGAGGCTATGTTGAAGGTTCGTTATGACCTAATGAAAGAGTATGTTGTTGGAGGGGCCTCGAAATGGCAGTCTGAGGAATGGATCTGGGAATATGATGAGATATAAAATATGGTCGAGGGTGAGCCATCGGTCGTACCATCTCTGGTGATGGGCAAACTGATCCTTTATTGATGGCTGATTTTTTATTATTGTTTTCTTCATTTTGTACCGACTGCCCTGTTAGTGAGTATTATTTTTTAGGTTTCTAATAATATTAATGAAATGGAATTGGTTATTTTGAATTGTCTGTCTCTAATCTGTCATGCTTGGATAAATGTTTTGTTGGTTAGGAAAGTGGACCATCGAGGCCAGTTGAAGACTTTGGTCCAGTTGAAGGCCCTAAGCCAAGTTTGTTTACTGGTGTCTTTGCTACTAGATGTCTTCAATAAGAATGAAAAAAATTATCTCGTTAAAAAACCACAACCCCCATCGATTGGGTACGAGATCATGGAAAAAGAGTGCATCATATATTTATTAATCGAATCAAAATTTAAAGCCCTATACTTAATGGATTATCGCCCAAGAAACAATGTATGTCTATCCCCTAGTCAATGAGTATGCAAAGTTCATTTGTTTTTTTATTGACTCATGGCCGACTGGTTTTATCGATGATACTTTTTTAGATATAGGGCGTTCCAGCTGTTTTGGATTGGTCTTCCTTTTGGTGTCCCCAACTCATAGGCTCTGGGTCCCAAAATCTTGGTGACGATGTTGGGTCATTCCTAGGTGGGACCGAGCTTGCCATCTCTTATTTCCTTCATATTCTGATAAACTTGGCGAAGTACCCCATCTTCCTCTTTGAATGTTCTGGTCCTTATGTTTTTATCGAAGTGTCTGGCTATATTTTGCTTGTGTATGGCCGTTTGAATTAGGCTTGCTCTTTGATTTCATCAATCGTGTCGAGATTATGTTCATCAAACGTTTGTTTGATTCCTCATTGAGCCATTGGTAATGGGGCAATGGTACACTCCCCTCGGTTGGGATGACTGTTTTTGCTCCGATGGGTAGGGGGTTTCTTGTTGTGAAATAACGATCACTTTAGGAAGTGTTTGAGGAAAAACCGAATTCGTATTATTACTACCAAGAATAATACTACAAGTTTACAAAACAAGAAACTCACAAAAAACCTCACTTACACTCTACACAACTGCTCACTTATTGGGATGATTTACAAACTCACTGGAAGGCTGAATTTATAGGACAAGGTTGGTTACTATTGACTCTCACCATTCACTCCTTGATTCATGGCTTTTCTTTGTTTGTTAGCCATACTTTCAACTTATCACCTAAAGTTAGCTTGGAGCTATCTTCATTAGTCTTCAAGGATGGCCTGCAGTAGGTAACAATCCCTTTCAATGGCAGCTGGACACCAAGAAGCTACTGACTTCTTTACAATTCTCCCCCTCCAGCTGCGTCTGAAGCAATTGTCATCTGACAGCTATCCCGGCTATGTCTCTGCACAACTCTAGCTTGTCCCGAGTAACCACCTTTGTTAACATATCGGCTGGATTCTCATCTGTATGGATCTTCACTAGTCTCAGTAGTTGTTGATCCATCACCTCGCGTATCCAGTGATAACGAATATCAATGTGTTTCGTCCGGGAATGATACATTGAGTTTTTGCTCAAGTCCAGAGCACTCTGACTGTCGCAATGTATCTTGTAGTCTGTTTGCTTAATCCCTAACTCTTGGAGAAACCGCTTTAGCCACAACATTTCTTTTCCTGCCTCAGCTATGGCAATGTACTCAGCTTCTGTTGTGGATAATGCTATAATACACCTCTGCAATCTTGACTGCCATGACACAGCTCCCCCTGCAAAAGTGTAAATGAATCCTGATGTAGATTTCCTACCATCAAGATCTCCCGCCATATCTGAATCTGTATAGCCTTCCAAGATCGGATCAGCTTCCCCGTAACACAGGCGAAACTTCGTTGTACCTTGAGGTACCTGAGAATCCATTTGACTGCCTCCCAGTGCTGTTTTCCAGGGATAGAGAGAAAACGGCTCACTACACCAACTGCGTGTGCAATATCTGCCTGGTACATACCATTGCATACATTAGGCTTCCAACAGCTGAAGAATACGGTATTGCTGACATTTCCTCTATCTCTTCTGGATGAGGGACACGAACTCTTGCTCAGTTTGAAATGGTGCGCTAGCGGAACGCTGACTGGTTTGGCTTTCTGTATATCGAATCTCCTGATTACTCGTTCAATATACCTCTCCTGTGAAAGCCACAACTTCTTGTTCTGTCTATCACGAACAATCTCCATTCCCAAAATCTGTTGAGCTGGTCCCAAGTCTTTCATGTCGAAAGCCTTGGAGAGTTCATTCTTCAGCTGACTGATCTTCGTTGCTTCTTGTCCAACAATCAACATGTCATCTACGTACAGTAGAAGAGCAACGAAATTTCCATCTGGAAACCTCTGAATGTATACACACTGCTCTGCTGCAGTTCTTTTGTAGCCTTGACCCACCATGAATGAGTCGAACTTCTTGTACCATTGCCTTGGTGCTTGCTTGAGCCCGTACAAGCTCTTTTTCAGCTTGCAAACAAGGTTTTCTTTACCTGAAACCTTGAATCCTTCTGGCTGCTCCATGTAGATTTCTTCTTCATTCAGATCACCATGAAGAAATGCTGTTTTGACATCCATCTGTTCAAGCTCCAAGTTCAACCTGGCTACCAATCCTAGGATAACTCGGATTGAAGCCATCTTTACCACCACTGGTGAAAAAATCTCATCAAAGTCGATCCCCTTTTTCTGTAGGAATCCTTTGACCACTAGCCGAGCTTTGTGTTTCACCACTTTTCCCGCTGCCATCTTTCTTGAGCTTGAATACCCATTTGTTCTTCAGTGCCTTCATTCCATGTGGGAGCTTGACTATCTCATAAGTGTTGTTTTTCTGCTGCAGAGATTCCATCTCATCCTGCATTGCGTGCAGCCATTTGTCTTTGTCTTCATGAGATACTGCTTCGTTGAAGGTTTCTGGCTCCCCTTCGTCTCAGTAGCAGAATGTATTCTGATCCTGAGTATCTGGCTGATGGAATCCGGCCTCTCTCTCTCGGATCTTCGTACTGGAGGTTCTGGCTGTCTGTTGTCATCCGGATCTGTGGATGACCTGAAGCCTCTGATGGAGCAGGCGGCAGCTCCCCCTGCTCAATACCTACATCCTCCTCCGGTTCTGCTTCTGGCATGTCTTGCACCCCATCATCATCTGTGGCCTCTGGTGTTGGTGCTGGGGTTGTGTCTGGATTTGCATCGGTATTGTTGGCACTGGTTTTAGAAGGCATCTTGGGTTTTTCAATGTCTTCTATTGTCTGGTCTTCAAGAAACACTACATCCCTGCTTCTGATGACCTTCCTTTCATTCGGGTCCCATAACCTGTATCCAAATTCTTCGTCTCCATAGCCTATGAAGATGCATGGAGTAGTTCTTCTTGCATCGAGCTTCTGCCTGAGCTCCTTGGATACATGTGCAAATGCTAAACATCCGAATATTCTGAGGTGAGAATATGAGGATTCTTACCAGACCACTCTTTCTCTCCGGAATCTCGAAGTTCAACGGTACAGATGGTGATCTGTTGATCAGGTAGCAGGCGGCACGAACAGCTTCTCCCCAGAATGGCTTTGGCAGTTAGCCATACTGATCATGCTTCTGACTTTCTCCATAATGGTGCGGTTCATCCTTTCAGCGACACCATTGTGTTGTGGGGTGCGTGGAACAGTCCTCTCGTGTCGAATGCCGTGACTTCCGCAGTAGGCATCGAACTCCCTGGAAGTGTATTCGCCTCCATTGTCTGTGCGAAGGCACTTCAGTTTCTTCCCTGTTTCACCGCTCGACCATGGCATGGAACAGTTTGAAATAATCCAGGACCTGATCTTTTGATTTCAGAAAATACACCCATACTTTCCGAGAAGCATCGTCAATAAAAGTCAGAAAATATTTGTTACCGCCTAGTGAGTTTACCTCCAAAGGACCACATACGTCAGAGTACACCAGACTGAGTAACTCTGATTTCTTTGTAGAAGAGAAATTGAAAGAGACTCTGTGTTGCTTACCGAATAGACAGTGATTGCAAGGATCCAGAGTAGCATTTTTGGAGACAGTGATTAGATCCTTCTTTGTCAAGGTAGACAACCCCCTTTCACTCATGTGACCGAGTCTCTGGTGCCACAGATTCTGAGAAGCCTCCCGTTCAGCTACATTTAGGCTTTCTGCACAAATCTTCACATGAGTCTTGTATAAGGTTCCACAGATATGTCCTCGGGCAATGACCATGGCACCTTTGATCATTCTCCAGGTGCCGTTACTGAAGTGGCTAGCATAGCCCTGTTTGTCAAGGGCTACTCCCGAGAGTAAGTTGAGCCGAAGTTCTGGAACATGTCTGACTTCCTTCAGGGTTATTGTATACCCTGCATTTGTCCGCAACTGTATTTCACCAATTCCTTCTATCTGAGAAGAACTGGTATTCCCCATCTTCACTGCTCCAAAGTCTCCTGCTTTGTATGTTGTGAAGAAATCTCTGTGAGGAGTGACGTGGTAGGATGCTGCAGTATCTACCACCCACTCGACATCCTGAGTTGCGGTGTGAAGGCATGCTTCTTCCTGGCCGGAGCATATAGCTACATCCACCGTAGTAACTACTAGTGTCTCCGCGTCATTCTTTTCGGCTGGTTATTGCCTTGTCCCTGCTCCCGTTGCAGTTTCCGGCAATTCTTCTTCAAATGGCCTTCAATGCCACAGTGGAAGCACTTGTATGTCTTTTTCCCGTCCTTGGACCTGCCCCTGCTTTTGCTTCTGCCTCTTCTCCCACCTTGATGTTTCTCATGTTGTCTTCCTCGCTGCTCCGTGACAAGGCTTCTGTTTGATCTGAGCCCACATCTTTTCTTCTGGCTTCTTCATTTGACAGGGCATCCTTTACCATAGGCATGGTAAGTTTGCCTCCTGGAGCTGAGTTGCTGAGAGTAACCACCAGAGTCTCCCAGTTATCAGGAAGAGAACTGAGTAGCAAGAGGCTTGCTTGAACTTCGTCTGCCAGTTGCATATCTACTGCAGATAACTGGTTCACCAGGCTTTGGAATTCGTTGGTGTGTTCTGCAACGGAAGTTCCACTCCGTAGCTTCAGGTTCACCAAACGCCTCATGATTAAGGCTTTATTCCGAGCTGTTTTGGCCTGGAACATGTCTTCCAATTTCCTCCACATTCCATAAGCATCTGTGTCCTGTGCTACATGGTGGAAGACATTATGACTGATCCACTGCCTAATCTGACCCAAGGTTCTGTTGTTGAGTTTATTCCAGTCACACTCCTTAACAGACTCTGGTTTCACTCCCTTCAACTCAATGACATCAAACAGATCTTTAAATGTAAAAAATCTATCATCCTAGGTCTCCAGAGGGAGTAATTAGTGGCAGCCAGTTTAATCATTGCACCAGAATGAGAATCCTCCATCTCCATTTTAGTTTTAAAGTTTAAAATGAGAATACACTAAAATCGGGTCTGAATTTCACAAATCGGAGGTCACCGTTGCGTCCGGAACGGTCGAAAATGGTGGAATAGACACTTCTTTGGTCTAAATCCGACACAGGGGCTGATTTGTAAATTCCTAAAACTTCTGGGGCAAAACTGTAAATTTCAAAACTTCAGGGGGCTAAATGAAATTTACCAGGCTGCTGACGTGGCGCTGACGT
The DNA here is from genome assembly GCA_019454045.1 of Zanthoxylum bungeanum. NCBI lineage: Eukaryota > Viridiplantae > Streptophyta > Magnoliopsida > Sapindales > Rutaceae > Zanthoxylum > Zanthoxylum bungeanum. The sequence continues at coordinate 56,806 of SKCR01027220.1, read as the reverse complement.
GGCATAGTGACCGGTTTGCTGACGTGGCAGACACGTGGCGGCTGACGTGGCGCTGACGTGGCGGATGACGTGTCGGACACGGGCGGATGACTCAGCGCTGACTGTGCGCTGACTGGGCTGACGTGGCGCTGACTGGGCGTGACGTGGCGGCTGACGCGGATCGTCTTCAACCTTCAGCAGCGCGTGCGGCGCGTGGAGCGAGTGCAGGCGCGTGGGCAACTCTCTGGAAGGCGCGTGCGGCGCGTGCGGCGTTCTGGGACGTCGGTTCGGTCGCCGGAAAATACCACCGTGCTCGTCTCGACGTGAACTAGCTGATGGTGTGCTCAAAGTTGATTTTTGACAACTTTGCCGGAACTCGAATTTTCCGAACCAAACTCCGTTCTTCGGTTTTTCGATCCCATGAAGAACCAAAGCTCTGATACCACTTGTTGTGAAATAACGATCACTTTAGGAAGTGTTTGAGGAAAAACCGAATTCGTATTATTACTACCAAGAATAATACTACAAGTTTACAAAACAAGAAACTCACAAAAAACCTCACTTACACTCTCTACACAATTGCTCACTTATTGGGATGATTTACAAACTCACTGGAAGGCTGAATTTATAGGACAAGGTTGGTTACTATTACACCACCATTCACTCCTTGATTCATGGTTTTTCTTTGTTTGTTAGCCATACTTTCAACTTATCACCTAAAGTTAGCTTGGAGCTATCTTCATTAGTCTTCAAGGATGGCCTGCAGTAGGTAACAATCCCTTTCAATGGCAGCTGGACACCAAGAAGCTACTGACTTCTTTACATTTCTCCAGTAGGTATCTGGACAGTGGTTCGGTACAACCAAATACTCCTGAGAGTTTGTTTGCCCAAGTGCCCATCATTTTCCCAATCCTTTTTCAAGGTGCCAATGATGGTTTTGTTTGAAGACTTGGTCTGTCCGTTTGCTCTCATTTTGAAGTCCTCCCACTCTGGAATGGTGTTATTATGGGTTTATGTCTAAATTTCAATTCCATTAAGGAATTTGTCGAGGAAGATCAATAAAGTAACGATACGTGGCCAATAGAATAAAGGTCAAAATTAGGCACTTATAGTTTCAAGAAAAAAAACATATTATTTTTTAGATACATATAAATTAATTATTTTTTAAAATATTATTCGATAATCGAAAATCGGTAATCAGTATACGATATCCGTTAGTATTTTTTTTATCGATATCGGATATCTAAATTTCCAGATTATTTTGAATTTCGATATTGATCGCGAATTTTTTTATATTATCAGACCGTTTTTGGATACATAAAGAATGATCTGATAGGTATCATTGAGTTTGGATGGGAAAAAATAGTAAAAATATTGAAATGCCATTCAATACATAAAAATAAAAATTTAATGTTCAATTGTCCCCATACTAAAAACACATATAAATTAAAGTTTATCAAACAAATTTTCTTCATCTTTCATTTATTTGCTGAAATTATTTTTATTGAACGTTTGTTTAAACTTGTTGGATTAGTGGACATGACTAATTTCTTGTTGGATTAGTGGACATGACTAAAAACACATTTGAGGGTGGTCCTAGTATTATGAATAGTTCCGTCACATATGATTTTTTTTTCTATTCAAATTAATGATAAATTAACTTTAGGGTTAAGCTAGAGAAAGTTTATACGGTAAACCATATAAACTGTGACGGAACTATTCATAATACTAGGACCACCCTCAAATAAAACAAATTTAATTTAAATATATTTTATGTGAATTTCATGTTTCTCCTCTCATATTTTACATAAATTTAATTGGCTTCCTTAATTTTATAAATTTTATATTATAATCTAATTAATTTTATTTTCTTTTTCATATTAATTATCGTTAAACTAAAATCTTAATTCCGTGTCACCGCATAAAACTTCTTGTAAGTCTCTTATTTTGGTATCTAGGGTTTGTAATTTTAAATTACCATATCATATAGTTTTACTTTTATTGGAGGGTGGTCATTCATCGACATAGTTCAAAGTCAAATTGACTCATTGGTTTTCAGATTGGGAATTTGGGAAATGTATCACATGGACTAATTTTCTTCAAAATATGCTTGGGAGATGGTATTATTGGAGTCAAAAGAATCAAAACCGGCACTTCACATTCTCCAAAAAAATAAAAATAAAAATAAAAAAGGAAAAAAAATGCACTAATATGGAACGATCTTTATCCCAAATAAAAAACGAGCGGAGATTTAAGATGATTTTTCGTCTCAATTCAAAAATCGATATGAGATTTGAGATAGAACATGATAGTCGGATTGTCATCCCTAGTCATGGCTATGAATGAAAATTGACGTGTCGTTGTATGGCACAATTAGCGGACCGTGAAAATCTACAATACAACAATGGTACCATGTCATCCGTTCAACAATCAAATAATTCCTTGAAATTCGTACTAAAATAATAAAAACAACTTAAAAATGGGTATTAAATCATACATATTATTTATTAATTTATTGGTGATACCACGTCACTCATGTCTCCGTTGCACCAAAGATTTACTCGACGACCTGATGTGGTCTACTGACATGGCAAGTCATAAATTATTTCTCTTTTTCCTATATTTTATTCTAAATCATCGTATCACATGTTATTTTTATTTTACAGAAGGAGTGTACGAGCCAAATTTAGGCTAAGAATCCAAACGTCATTATATCTCAGAAGACACTTGGTCCCACGTGACAAACTCGCATAAGATCGTGTCTCTTGGCCTTCATCTGGCCCTAGTGGCTTTGTGGGCTGCCAACAAGGCTTGGGTTCCAGCCATCAGAGTCCCACTAGACACAGACATTGTTGGGGTTTTAGCGCAGGCGCAGCGGAAGCTCGCGGTTCGGGTGAAATCGTAATTTTAAAACTTTTAAAAATACCGAATAAATTATTCAATATCCAATATGAATAATTCATTCATATTTCACCTAAACATATTTATTCGATATTAAATAATGACATAAATAATTAAGAAACATCGCGAAACTTTTACGAAAACGTTTTTCCGCAAAATGACATAAAACACATTTTTGACCAAACCGACCACCCAAGAAACACAAGGGCTGCCCAGGTCAGCCCCAACAGTACTATGGCAATTCATGGGCTGCCCGAACAGTGACCAATTCATTGTTTGGGCAGCCGTCACCTGGTTGGCTCAAAAGTCACCCGGTAACGCCGTTTTTCACCGTTTTCGTATATTTCAATTCTGAAACAGTTTCCGGCAATTGTTCCAATACCCAAAATACATCCAATATATTTATATGACATAATTTCCATCACAATAAACCCAGTTTTTCCAGATCTGATTTTGTAACAAAAAATATCATTTTTCATGCTATAAATCTAATTTTTTTTTTCAATATTAATCATATTAATACTAATACCAATCCAAGCCACTACTAATGAAGCACCCAAGAACAATTCTAGGCATTACAAGAGTGGTCATAACACTCTAGAATGACAACATATCATCAAATGATCAAATTGAACCAATATTTCAATAATATCATTCAATACTACTTCACACATGCACCAAGCCTTCAATCCATCTTCCAAATCAAAAAAAAAAAACACCCAAATTCTAAAGAAAATAAGAAATCCTAGAATCTCTCTAGATGTTTAAGAACAAGAAACATGCTTTCTAAACTTATGGATATAAAGAATTACCTTTAAATCTCCTAATTCCTTAAGCTATTTTCTTGATTTTCTTCACTTTTCCTTCTTGAATCATTAAGCAAATTTTGGTGAGTTTTGGAAGATGTATTTTCGGCCATAGCAAGCCTTGGAAGGGAAAATAAAATTTTTTACTTTAAAAAATCCCAATTGCCGACTTAGTGGGGTTATTTTGGTCAATTTACAAATTTAATTCAATTAAATAAAATCAAATTTTATGTCAGCAAATCAAATTTGCACACCTTAAGCTTAATTAAAACATGCCACATGTAACCAATAATAATTAAACATTTTTCATAACAGTTATGAAAAAGAATATCATTTAATTATTCAAATATTTAACATTTAAATATCTAAATAATTAATTAATTTAATTATTATTATATATGTATTTTTATTTACATTAAATAACAAATACATATATATTAATGGCATGTGCCAAAGTCTCATTTGACAATTAATTAATATGTATCAAATCAAATTTTGTATCAAATACAAATACACAATAATTATTAATTGACCAAAATTCCCTAAAGCATGTGTTTTCGTTTAACCGTTTAAACGATTCGAATTAACTCATTTAATCTGGTGAAGTATTATGAATAATCTATATTATTCATAAAGCGTTACCCAAATGCTCAACGAGTACACTTTATATTGTGTGACTCTTTAAGTTTAGGTTTATCCGTCACGAAATCCAATTTTGTGTCCATAATTCACTCACTCATGAATTATGTCGACCATGGATAATCTCGTTAAACTATGCAAGTCGAGGTCATTGCATACGTATAATCCCTCCGTCACAGGCTATCCATATTATACCTGAGATATAGATAAGAACGTCAAATCCTTATGGTATAATATAGTCGACTTTCAAATTTACGATCTCTAAATAACACTCGGAACTCGCTTCCGAAGTTATACCACGACCATGGATTTACTAGATCGCAAACACGTGTAGAATACTTATGCCTTGTACACAGGACTGACAGATTCTATCTTGATGCACACTGGATATCATGAGCATCAGTCCACACCCAACAAACAGGCGGAGGCCTGATCTAAATAGATCGGTGACATGACTGCCATCAAAGTATGGAGGATAACTTATATATCCACTGTGGTATCTTAAGTCAAATAACCACTATGTTCGCTCAACTCGAGAAGATTCATATTGACGTTGGTGTATCATCTATTAGGAAATCTTCAGTGAGTCGTTCAGTGTTTATCAAATAAATACCTACGTGTCTATACGAGTCTCCCGAGACTCATGGTTCATTGGGATAAACAATCGGACCAAGTCACGATATACGACATGTACTGGTCTCAACAGATTTTGTTATCCGACCCGTGTTAGTAAATCTTGACTATAGTGACGCTTCCCAATGTCAATTACAAACTTCGTTGTAATTGCGCACTACATTGTAAATCTCAGGGTCTTTGTCTAATATACACGTATCACTAAATCAGATTTAGTTTCAATCTAATCATAATTAGATATCTAATCGTAATTAGATCGAATATGTATATAAAAGACAATAGGTGCTACCATTAAATAAGTAATATTATGGAAAAAAAGGAATTGTTTGTATTCATGAATCTGACATAAATACGATCCGGATTGACACTCCGAGCACCAACCCTAACAATTTCTTCCACTTGCTCTGGTGCCAATCCACAGTATCATATACACATATAAATGTGTATCATATACTCATGGCCCTCAAGAGCTCACCTAACACTCAAAAGGTAGGCAACAACAAGTAAGCCCGCTATAACAAATTGAGTTTGTCCAACAAACCCAATCTTTTTCCTTAACCATCATCATTCATATTTTGTAGAACCCTAGTTCTACATCAATATGACTCAGATGCGATACTACTATTGTGTTATAGCTATTAAGTTGTCTACGTATTTAGAGATCAAATCCAAAATACTATATAGACAATCGCAGGCACAATACTAATATCAAAACTTCTAATCTATGAGGTCACTTTGTAACTTCATAAGTCAATACTTCATAAGTTACAACTAATTCTACTAATACAGTATAATCAACTGTGACACTCCCACTGCATCTTTTCTGACTTTATATGACGTGGACCATCTAACGTCATCATTAGACTCAAAACTAATTCGACTCTAATGGTTGCAGATTATATTCTCCATGAATAAGAATCTTATTCTTAATATCTCAAGGATAACAAAGAATATGTTTCAAGACACATCCTATGGTTTACAACATATCAAAATAACTCGTAACAATTACAATTAAATTGATATCTTTAATCGTACATAATACAATATTCATTATGCCATCATCCTATAATGCATAAGATTGATTAGACATTCTAATCAATTTCTCTTTCGACTAATGAATCATCCTTTACGAAAGATAAATACTATATACAAGAGACACACTAACTGTCAAACAGTTATACTAACTGTTACACAGATAGTATTGTTGTGTCATTTATTAGATCATATCTAATGCACGACTAATGTGAGTATCTTACAAGTCTAACAGAGATTACTCCCACTGGATTCACAGAGAAAAGAAGACTTAGGTAAACCTTTTAGCTTATAAACATCTCATTATTACATTAATAATGATAATGTCGTTAGGATATACAACACTAGAAAGAAATTTGTATTCTCTCACTGAACCTACTATCATATGTGTATTCTTTATGCTTTGATAAAATCAAACAATCTAACTGTTATCAAAATTAGAAAACACAGATTTCTGGAAAGCTTATCTGAGTCTACAATAAGCTCTATAAGCTAGTATATCAAACTGTGATCTTAGCAGAATACAAACTTTAGGGCCATTATAGAATAAACTCTTCAAACAAAGAAACCACAATGGATCTCTCATTCGAAGAAACCATTCAGGAACGTCACTTTACATTCTTTAGCCAAAATACATAGTTTAATATCAACATTAACCAACAGATCTTTAATTCTTCAATTAGTGCGACTAGAGACAAGTTTTCTCAGAATCTACAATAGATTACTGAGTATAACCTTTCTCAATATCATACTATAAAGGTTAAACCTTTAATAAACTCATTTTGCTTTTGTTGCGCAAACAATTTGCACATTTTATGAACGATTCATAACGAAAGCTCAATCAAGTTCCAAACTTGATCATAGTAAGCTACAAACAATTTTAGATCTATGGTTTAATGGTAATTTCCGAAATCGATATCAAATATCGCTCACACTATAAGTTATAAGATAATTTTCTTCGATAAGAAAATAACAGAATCATTAAGTATCAAATATTCCGTAAATGATTCTGACATCCTATTGGACTTATATGGAAGCTGTCTAAGGGTCTTTTCATCTTATTAATTATATAGTTTCATTTATAGCTTATCATTCTCATATTTAACTTCAATAAGTCAAGTCTTTTCTACAATTGTTAACATATGATGTTACACACCAAGTAATAAAATAATTTTATTGCTCGGGATCGTAGAAAAGATATTCTATCAAATAGAATACAATATTCTATTAAATAGAATTAAATATAAACTTTACTTGTACCTCTAAGGCGCAAATATTTTCAATTATATAACTATTATACAAAAGAAAGATTCAAATCTCAAACCTCTTAAGATTCAAATTTTCTACTTATACATATCATATACGTAACTGTAGAAACTAATTGAACCTTAATTAAAAAAGATGAATTAGTATTGCTGGAGCACATCCCCAAGAGTATTGAAACTAATTCGGTAACACTCAGTATCAAACGAATCAAATCATATAAGATTCGATTCCTCCCACTGACCAATTCCATCATGATGGAATCGTAGAAGAATAATATTGAGTAAGAATCACATTCATTAAATAACTTTAGAACTAATTATCATAAATTCATATGTTTGATCATATCAAATATCCTTGAATAATTCAAAGACTCACGATGAATTTTTAAAATATAGTTTTCAACACTTCAAATAGAATATCTTTGAACCATTCAAAATATTCTATCCGCGTTTCATCAGAATCATATTGAAATTTTTCGAACCATTCAAGACGTTCAATATATATTCTTTTAGAAACACGCAACTAAGTCATGCCAACTCATTAACAAAGTTACGAAGTAAAGAAAACTATCCAATGCAATTTTTGATTCATTAAATACATACATCCAATGTATTAGTTTAATAAATCTGTGATCCAATGACGATCATTGGTTAAATGAGATTTAATCCCATCCTGAATACAATATTCATTAAATGGATAAGGATATATGGTGTGATCTTGTATCAGACATCCATTTACCATACGGAATAAGCATCTAATGCTTATATGATAAAATCTCATAAATCATTGTTCTAAGTTATTTAGTTAATCGAATATTTTTCTTAATGTTTATCTCTTCATCAATGACACTACTAGTCATATTAAAATATGCAATAATTGTTTATAAAGAACAAGTAACTATCCAATAGTCGCAAGTTCTGATATCAAGTATCAAAACAATCATTAAACATTATTTTAAATAACTAGATGGGAGATCTGGTATCCAATACTACAGTTGTCATATTGTGAAAATCGATATTCTCTATACACAACTATACACATCTCATTTCTTTAGCTTTATAATTTGCCTTCAATTATTCACAACAATTGCAAATAATTGATTAGAAAACTGTGTCAAACACGTGACTTCTAAAAGTCACTAAAGCCAAGAAACGTCATTATAAGATAAACAAATACTTAATGGAGTTTTCTTAATGTCAGTTAAGAATCTCGAGACATGAACTAATTCACGTCAATTCTTACTGCACAAGAAAATATTATCTCTAAACAATTATATCCTAATACAAATATCTATTTAGATTACTTATCGTGACTTAGTAATTAAGTCACTAACCATCTTGATTTTCAAGAAAATCGGAACAACAGTTCTCGATGGTTTTGACAAATCTAACAATATCCAAGTCTACTTACATTCTAGAACCTATTATAGAAATACGCAACCATAAGTGAAGTCAGAAAACATATTCAAATAATATGCATGCAGTGGCTTAGCAATTTAAATTCTATCAACAATATAGAATAAAGAAAAAAAAAGCAACAATTTTTATAATATTACGCACTGTCTTAGTTATGGATTTTAAACCCAGCAGTGTCTCATGTTGGCGACTTGGTCGCGTAATTGGATTTTGATGACGTCAACGCAATCGACGACTTCGACGTGCAAACACGAAGCAATACAAAAAGTGTCGAAGCATATGAGGTAAAGAGCGAAAATGTGAAGACTTGTGGCAAATTGAAGAATATATTGCGAAGTCTTAGCTTAGGATTTAATTTGTAATGTGAGATGTAATATTCAAGTGCCTAAGCTCATAGGGATCATGCACATTCACTTAGATGCATTAGGGGCATGTACAAAATGCATTAAAACCTTCAAATCTGTATTTTAGTATTTAAGGAAGCCCTCTGGAACCGGCATGGACCTTACCGGTCCCTTACCGGTCATTAAATTGGCCTTCCCCTGTTTCGCATGCCTACTGGAACCGGGCCATACCTGGCAGGTCTCCTCGCCGGTCTCCATGCCGGTATTGGCATAGCAATCATGCTCTCTGGAACCGGCACACTACTTACCGGTCTCCTCACCGGTTTGCTCGCCGGTCCAACGGCTAGTTTTTCGAACGTTATGTTACCGTTGGAGCCCTAAACCGGCATGCCGGTCCCCTCGCCGGTGTGCTCGCCGGTCTCGCTGTAAGTTGGGGAAAGCTTTGCATTTTGTTATAAATAGAACCCCAACTCCTTTGCCTTAGGTTAGAGATCTAGAAAACCTTCATATACATTCTCTAAGGCAAACAAAGAGTGTGATACACCTTCATATTCATAAACACTCAGCCAAACTCACACACACATCTTCCATATCATTTAGTGAGCTTAGAACACTTGGTTTGCTCTAACACAATCTTCTTATTATTTGTGAGTGCCCAAGTGTGTTTTAAATTCTTTCTTATCAAAAACACTTGTGGTTTGTGAAATCCCATTGTTTGGTGACCGGCGTAAACACACACGTATAACGCAAGCGCACGTATCGTTCAAGTAGTATAAAAATATCGATCCCACGATGACTTAATATCTAAACTATTAATTTTATGAGGTCAAATGATTACTAATATCTAACAAGTTGATTAATTGATTTGAAATGGTGACGATTCTAAAAAAAGCAAGTAAATAAAATTGTCGAAAATAGGTTTTAAGAAAATTCAATATTAAAAACTATCTAGGGTTGTGATTTCTTCCAATATCATTTTAAAGATGAAGTGGTTATCTTAAAGTTGGGTAATATATTGATTTATTAACCTGGAACACTAAATTATGTGTGAGCCTCTGTCGATGGTCAGACACAAATACCCAGTTTAACCCAATTGAACCATATGTCTATGTCAACCAAATTATCTGGATTCATTAAGTTTAAGTTCCAATTATGGCTACCCCCGCCCGACATGTATATTCCTATCCTGTAAGGAAATCTATTAAAAGGGTTATATATCCTCAAGGAAGATTGTGGGTTATTGAGTCTAAGGTCTTAAACTTAAAATCCCTATGTCTAGTTCATTTTAAGTTTACCTAATCAATTTTATTAATGGCCAGTTAATAAAAAGCATTAAGATTAAGACTCAATAAATAAATCTTTAAATTACCCAACCTATAATCTAACCCCTTATAAACCAGTTATATTGAAATTCATCACAACCCTAGATACTAACTTAGTTACAATACATAGCTATGGCTAATGAAAACTTAAAAGACATAAAATAAAAATGCTAAAAAGTAACTGCGAGAAAGTAAAAGCGGGAAAGTAAATGAAAATAAACTGCCAAGATAAAAGGAATTACTTTTACTAATTACTAACTTAGATATCTCCCTTAGTATAACATAATCACTTGTGAGATTAAAACCAACCGACCATATAGGCGGTATCCTTGCTTAGTCAGGTTTAACAGTTTAAATTAAATAGCCCACCGACCAATATAGCGGTATTCCTTTTTAAGTCAAATTTTAGAATAGTGAATATGTTGTGTCTAAGGGAGATTAATCTAAGATAGTAACAGTAAAAGAATTACCTTTCACCTCGGCAGAGGGAAGTTACCTCCTCATGGTTGAAAAATAAAAACTGAAAAAGTAAAGAAAGGAAAGTGTTATGCGTAAAAGTAAATTACGGAAAGTAAAACTGAAAAAGTAAAGAAAAGAAAGTGCGAAATTGAAAATTAATTACTGAAAACTAAAAATAAACAACTAGATACAATCTTTTTATTTTTTCATTAAGGATTTCAAAGAAGAAAGTATGAATTTTACAAATGAAATGGCTTGGTATTTATAGGCAAAATTTTGCCACCATCAAATCATCCATCAAATTCTCCACCAAATCCATTATTAATTTCTCCACTAATTACTCCACCAAATCCATAATTGCTCCACTAATTGCTTATCTTGTTTGGTGTTGATTTGATAATTTTTATTAATTATTAATTAATTAATATTTTGCTTTGAAAATGATTGATAATGGCTTTTAATAATTACACTCCACACACTTCTGGATGGTTCATCATTTCGATCATGAAATCATCAGAATTCGAAAATAGTTTCTCTTTCAAAGTTGTAGATCTTCGAGTCTTCTTTAATCTGGCACTTGAATCTAGACCTGGCCGCCGGTTCGGTTCCGGTTCGGAACCGAACCGAACCGGCCGGTTCTCGGTTCCACAAGTGTGGAACCGGAACCGAACCGGTTAATTCCGGTTCGGTTCCGGTTCCACACTTAAGTGGAACCGGAACCGTAAACCGAACCGGTCGGTTCCGGTTCGGTTTACGGTTCCCCTTTCGGTTTTTTTTTTTTTTTTTTTTAATAATAAATTTTAAAAAATAGAAAAAATTCTATAATCGTAATGTTTTTTCATACTATCACATCATTTTTATAGAATCTTTTTTTTATAAAATTCTTTTAACATATAATTTTTTTTTATAACCAACTCTTGGCTAGTGTTTTCTTTATATAAGCGATGTGGGATATTTGTTACTTGGCTATTGTGTCCCACATTGCTTATATAAAGAAGTCAATAACCAAGAGTTGGTTATAAAAAGGATATGGACATTCATGTTTTAGTATTACAATTTTAAACCTCATTAAGTCATAATTATTAATAAAAATAATTGAGAATTACTTGAGGAACCTTACGGTTCCAAGAAAATATTTTTTTTTTTTTTTTTTTTACTTACGGTTCCAACCGGAACCGTACGGTTCCGGTTGGAACCGTTGGAACCGCTGGAACCGTTCGGTTCCAGCGGTTCCAACCGGTTCGGTCAGGGTAAGAACCCTAACCGAACCGGTCAGGTTCCGGTTCGGTTCCGGAACCGGAACCGGAACCGGTTGGAACCGGAACCGTCCGGTTCCAACCGGTTCGGTTCCGGTTCCGAACCGGAACCTTGGCCGGGTCTACTTGAATCAGCTCAATCCGATATCTGAGTGAAAAGTTATGCCCAAAATACGACAGATGCACAAAACTGGAATTTCCAAAACTGCACTTCGTCAAAACGCCCTTTCAAGTTTCCAATCTCCAAAATTAAAATATCAAGTCCAATAATTGCCCTTATTTGACCCATATTTCATCCTAAATGATTTCATTGAGACCCGATATTATTTTATCTGCAAAATAAAATAAAACATATCAAAACGTTCATCAAACCCGAGAAACTAAACAAAATATTAAGTAAAAGAGGCGGTAAATATTGATATATTTTCCGCTCATCATTTGGGTAATTTGTAAAGGTTGTGAGTGCACCTACGTAGAAAACTCAATCTTGTAAAAGGTTCGGAGTGTGCCTTGGCGGAAAACTCTTGGTTACGAGTGAACCACGGAAAACTCGATTCTAGTGGAAATCTTCAAGCGAGGCTTGAGGGAGTGGACGTAGGCACGATTTGCCGAACCACTATATATCGCGGTGTCGTATCTCTCTTTCCCTACTCTTTTACTATTTGCAAGTTTATTTGTATTTACACCTATTGAATAGAAACTTGCATATAGGCCATTTATTTGAATAGAGAAACTTGACCTAAAACTCCCACTTGGTAATAAGAGCTTAAAATCGGCAAAGATTTTATATTTCCGCATTTATATCGATAACCCAATTCACCCCCCCTCTTGGGTATAGAGATTGTTTGCCGCTAGTGCTTGTAGGGACTTTCAGTTGGTATCAGAGCGAGGTATTCTCAAGAAAGACTTGACCGTCCGAGAATAGATCATGGCATCTACAAGCAACTCGTCAAATCTTGCCGAGGGATTTTCAACGACTAGACCTCCGTTTTACACCGGAACGGACTACAATTATTGGAAGATGAGAATGCTAAATTATCTCCTTGCCGTAGATCTGCAATCTTATTTGGTCATCACTCGAGGTGCAAAAGGACCAACAAAAAGGGATAGCAATGGGGTTGAGATTCCGAAGCCAAGTTTGGAATGGGATAATGAGGATGTAAAAATAGCCTCACAAAATGCTAAGGCACTCAACCAACTTCTATGTGCCATTGATCGGGATCAAGTAAGCAAGCTTCCGGAATGTGGAAACGCATATGATTTATGGAAGTCTTTGGAAATGGTCAATGAGGGCACAAGCCAAGTGAAGGAATCGAAGATCAACCGGTTCATGTGCGAATTGGACAATTTCAAGATGGAATCCGGGGAAGAAATCGATCACATGATTTCAAGGTTTACGGTCATCATCAATCATTTGGGAGCCTTGGGAAAAGTCATCGGGACATCGGATCAAGTGAAGAAAATTTTGAGATCACTCCCAAAAGAATTTAGAAGCTACACCTCCTCCATTAGAGAAGCAAACGACATAAACACATTGAAGATGGATGATTTGGTCGGCAAATTGCTTGAGTATGAAATGGAGATCAAGATGGATAAAAAGGAGGAAGATGAGAAAAGAACAAGAAAGTCTTTGGCCTTAAAAGCGAGAAAAAGAGATGACTCTAGCTCAAGTGAAGAAGATGATAGTGATGATGAGTTGGCTCAAATAAACAAGAGCTTCAAGAAGCTTCTTAAATCCGTAAAACAAAAGGGAAAATCAAAGGCGGATGAAAAGAAAGAAGAAAAATGGCCGCGGAAGAACAAGAAAATTATTTGTTATGAATGCAACAAACCGGGTCACATAGCTACCAATTGCCCATTGAGGAAAATGAAAGGAAAATCGAAGAAAAAGGCAATGAAAGCATCTTCAACTTGGAGTGATAGCGATTCTAGCTCATCCGAGGAGGAAGAAGAGGTAGAAGTCAACGATAAATCAATAGCATTCATGGCTATCATGGATGAGGACATCCGCTTTGAAATTAAAGAAGAAAGCGAAGAAGAAGAGGTACACAATTCTCAATATGATAATGAATTACTTGATGCTTTTAATGGCTTAAAAGAATTGTGTGATGTGTTTAAAAGAAATTGAAGTTAGTTAAAAATGAGCATGCTACACTTAAAAATAATCATGCATGTTGTATGGATAAAATTCATGTTGTAGAGAATGAGATTATATGCTTAAAGGCTAAACATGAAAAAGAAATTGCATGCTTAAATGATGAAAATGCATGTTTAAAATTGAAAAAGCTAGAACTTGAAAATGCCATATCAAATATGCCATCTAGCTCTAAGACATACGATTGTGAATCTATATTGAATGAAAATGTTTTATTAAACACTAAGGTTATAGATTTGCAAAACTTACTTAGCAAATTCACATTGGGACATAAAAATTTTAATATGCTTATTGGATCCCAAAAATGTGCTTTTAAAAGAGAAGGATTAGGATATAGGCCTTACATTAAAAGAAAATTTTTGAAGAATTATTTTGTTAAGGCATCCGATTCTCATGCTACGAATGTTGTAAATGAAAATGTCACATGTCATGCTTGCAAGGAACAAGGACATAAAATTTTTGAATGCATGTTTAAGAATGTGATTAAGAATGCATGGATTCCTCAAGGAATCAAAACTAACCCCAATGGACCCAAGAAAGTTTGGGTACCAAAGTGTCATTGATAAATTTGTAGGGGGAGCTTTTGGAATGTATCTTTAAAAGAGAATTGCAAAATTGATCCCAAAGGCTCAAAAAGATGAGGAATCGCAACGGTAAAGGTAAAATCCGTATTCACGGAAACATTGGTATCGTTTCCTCAAAATTATGTATGTATGCATATTTCAAATTGATATAAATGTTTTGAAGCATACAAAATGATTAGGCAAGTATTCAAACTTCTATTGGTATCGATTTTCATTTGATATCATTAAGTGCCTTGATCATATATTTAAACCCCTATTCTATTTCAATTGGTATCACATGAAAGTTATTGAGTTAAATGCAATATCTGTGATCACTTGATTGAATATGTCTTGCCATATGAACTAATTGGTTGAAAATGAAATGCATGTAAATTGGCATAATCTTAGATGAATATCATGAAATGTATGTATTAGAACATAATTGAATAATCATGAAAAGCATGGATTTTGATTGTTTAGTAATTGGTAAGATATTCATAAGAAGACAATCATTAAAATGCATTGAAGTCATTGGTTTTAATTGGTATCATGATATATAATGACTCATTTTGAAAGAATGCTTAAAAATGTTATGATATTCAAATGGATTTATTGATATATTTTTTAATTGGTATCAAATTTGGGGAGAAATCATGATTAAGATGCTCTTAGTTTGTAAACTGTATTCATGAGAATCTATCTTTTGAAAAATACTATTTTATGCATGATTTTTGATTTTTTTTTGGCAAAAAGGGGGAAATACCAAATGTGCATATTTTTCATTTTGGTATCTTTATAGCACATATGTAATTGGTATCTCATTTAGATTTATATTTTGCTTGTCCACTTTTTGATTATGTCAAAGGGGGAGAAATCATTAGAAATGAGATTAAAACTTGTTTTACCCTCACCCTTGGATTAAGGGGGAGTAAATATACTAATGTGTTTGTCTAAGTCTTATAGAGCTATTTTGAAGACAATCACACATTGAGGGAGAGCTTATGTTAAGGGGGAGCAAAATTTTCAAATTTGACAATCACACATTGAGCGAGAGCTTATGTTAAGGGGGAGCAAAATTGTCAAATTTGGACTCCAAGAAGCTCACAAGTTGCAACAAGTTTTAAGGGGTTGCCATCATCAAAAAGGGGGAGATTGTTGGCGACTTGGTCGCGTAATTGGATTTTGATGACGTCAATGCAATCGACGACTTCGACGTGCAAACACGAAGCAATACAAAAAGTGTCGAAGCATATGAGGTGAAGAGCGAGAATGTGAAGACTTGTGGCAAATTGAAGAATATATTGCGAAGTCTTAACTTAGGATTTAATTTGTAATGTGAGATGTAATATTCAAGTGCCTAAGCTCATAGGGATCATGCACATTCACTTAGATGCATTAGGGGCATGTACAAAATGCATTAAAACCTTCAAATCTGCATTTTAGTATTTAAGGAAGCCCTCTGGAACCGGCATGGACCTTACCGGTCCCTTACCGGTCATTAAACCGGCCTTCCCCTGTTTCGCATGCCTACTGGAACCGGGCCATACCGTGCCGGTCTCCTCGCCGGTCTCCATGCCGGTATTGGCATAGCAATCATGCTCTCTGGAACCGGCACACTACTGACCGGTCTCCTCGCCGGTTTGCTCGCCGGTCCAACGGCTAGTTTTTCGAACGTTATGTTACCGTTGGAGCCCTAAACCGGCATGCCGGTCCCCTCGCCGGTGTGCTCGCCGGTCTCGCTGTAAGTTGGGGAAAGCTTTGCATTTTGTTATAAATAGAACCTCAACTCCTTTGCCTTAGGTTAGAGATCTAGAAAACATTCATATACATTCTCTAAGGCAAACAAAGAGTGTGATACACCTTCATATTCATAAACACTCATCCAAGCTCACACACACATCTTCCATATCATTTAGTGAGCTTAGAACACTTGGGTTTGCTCTAACACAATCTTCTTATTATTTGTGAGTGCCCAAGTGTGTTTTAAATTCTTTCTTATCAAAAACACTTGTGGTTTGTGAAATCCCATTGTTTGGGTAATTTGTAAAGGTTGTGAGTGCACCTACGTAGAAAACTCAATCTTGTAAAAGGTTCGGAGTGTGCCTTGGCGGAAAACTCTTGGTTACGAGTGAACCACGGAAAACTCGATTCTAGTGGAAATCTTCAAGCGAGGCTTGAGGGAGTGGACGTAGGCACGATTTGCCGAACCACTATATATCGCGGTGTCGTATCTCTCTTTCCTACTCTTTTACTATTTGCAAGTTTATTTGTATTTACACCTATTGAATAGAAACTTGCATATAGGCCATTTATTTGAATAGAGGAACTTGACCTAAAACTCCCACTTGGTAATAAGAGCTTAAAATCGGCAAAGATTTTATATTTCCGCATTTATAGCGATAACCCAATTCACCCCCCTCTTGGGTATAGAGATTGTTTGTCGCTAGTGCTTGTAGGGACTTTCATCTCCCACTACTTTACGTAATACCGTAATCCCCAACGGAAAATGGGAATTCAATAATTAAATCGAATTCCATAGTGAGAAGCAGACCCCATGAATATATTTCGACTCACAGCTTTGACACGATCTCGCCTACATATATTCATTAGGTAGACAACTCATTGTCAATCACACTCACTGTGACTTATGATTTTGGTCCTGACCGTTTCTCGTTATGACAGCTTTGGCACGTTCGCAAGGAGGCGTATCAAGGCTTCACTTGCTAATGACAAACTCAAGCTATCGATGTAGTCCTGACAGCTTTGGCACGTTCAGGATTTCCACTTTCACTTGAATTTGTCTAGTATCAAATATACATTCGGTATCGATAAAATTCTATCAACTACACCCTCACTGCTTTGGCACGATCTCGGATGCAGCCATAGAAAGATACCCATAAACCCTATTGACAAGACAGACCAAGAAACATGCATCCAATACATGTCACTCTACAGCCTTATTAAAGCAGGGATATTCCTCAAGAAAACATTGCTCTACATCAAATACAAAATTTAATCTAGATCAATTTCCAAACAGTTCAATTCTACCTTAGAAAACATAACTTAATTTAACCATTAAATTTCCGTTACGTTTTATCAAGAAACATCTAAATTATATGCATGTGCAAACATCAAAATTGGATTATATATCATATATCAAGCATGACTAATGTAATGGATGAAGGATCAGACTTGCTCTCATACCATTTTTTTGGGGGTTTTAGCGCGGGCGCAGCGGAAGCTCGCGGTTCGGGTGAAATCGTAATTTTAAAACTTTTAAAAATATCGAATAAATTATTCAATATCCAATATCAATAATTCATTCATATTTCACATAAACATATTTATTCAATATTAAATAATGACATAAATAATTAAGAAACATAGCGAAACTTTTACGAAAACGTTTTTCCGCAAAATGGCATAAAACGTGTTCTTGACCAAACCGACCACCCAAGAAACACAAGGGCTGCCCAGGTCAGCCCCAACAGTACCATGGCAGTTCATGGGCTGCCCGAACAGTGACCAATTCACTGTTTGGGAAGCCGTCACCTAGTTGGCTCAAAAGTCACCCGGTAACGCCGTTTTTCACTGTTTTCGTATATTTCAATTCTGAAATAGTTTCCGGCAATTGTTCCAATACCCAAAATACATCCAATATATTTATATGACATAATGTTCATCACAATAAACCCAGTTTTTCCAAATCTGCTTTTGTAACAAAAATTATCATTTTTCATACTATAAATCTAATTTTTTTCCATATTAATCATATTAATACTAATACCAATCCAAGCCACCACTAATGAAGCACCCAAGAACAATTCTAGGCATTACAAGAGTGGTCATAACACTTTAGAATGGCAACTTATCATCAAATGATCAAATTGAACCAATATTTCAATAATATCATTCAATACTACTTCACACATGCACCAAGCCTTCAATCCATCTTCCAAATAAAAAAAAACACCCAAATTCTAAAGAAAATAAGAAACCCTATAATCTCTCTAGATATTTAAGAACAAGAAACATGCTTTCTAAGCTTATGGATATAAAGAATTACCTTTAAATCTCCTAATTCCTTAAGCTATTTTCTTGATTTTCTTCACTTTTCCTTCTTGAATCATTAAGCAAATTTTGGTGAGTTTTGGAAGATGTATTTTCGGCCATAGCAAGCCTTGGAAGGGAAAATAAAATTTTTTACTTTAAAAATCCCAATTGCCGACTTAGTGGGGTTATTTTGGTCAATTTACAAATTTAATTCAATTAAATAAAATCAAACTTTATGTTAGCAAATCAAATTTGCACACCTTAAGCTTAATTAAAACATACCACATGTAACCAATAATAATTAAACATTTTTCATAACAGTTATGAAAAAGAATATCATTTAATTATTCAAATATTTAACATTTAAATATCTAAATAATTAATTAATTTAATTATTATTATATATGTATTTTTATTTACATTAAATAACAAATACATATATATTAATGGCATGTGCCAAAGTCTCATTTGACAATTAATTAATATGTATCAAATCAAATTTTGTATCAAATACAAATACACATTAATTATTAATTGACCAAAATTCCTTAAAGCATGTGTTTTCGTTTAACCATTTAAACGATTCGAATTAACTCATTTAATCTGGTGAAGTATTATGAATAATCTATATTATTCATAAAGCGTTACCCAAGTGCTCAACGAGTACACTTTATATTGTGGGACTATCTAATTTTAGGTTTATCCGTCACAAAATCCAATTGTGTGTCCATAATTCACCCACTCATGAATTATGACGACCACAGATAATCTCACTAAACTATGCAAGTCGAGGTCATTGCATACATATGATCCATCCGTCACAGGCTATCCATATTATACCTGTGATATAGATAAGAACATCAAATCCTTATGGTATAATATAGTCGACTTTCAAATTTATGATTTCTAAATAAAACTCGGAACTCGCTTCCGAAGTTATACCACGATCATGAATTTACTAGATCGCAAACACGTGTAGGATACATATGCCTTGTACACAGGACTGACAGATTCTATCTTAATGCGCACTGGATATCATGAGCATCAGTCCACACCTAACGAACATACGGAGGTCTGATCTAAATAGATCGGTGACATGACTGCAATCAAAGTGTGGAGGATAACTCATATATCCAATATGGTATCTCAAGTCAAATGACCAATATGCTCGCTCAACTCGAGAAGATTCATATTGACGTTGATGTACCATCTATTAGGAAATCTTTAGTGAGTCGTTCAGTGTTTATCAAATAAATACCTACGTGTCTATACGAGTCTCCCGAGACTCATGGTTCATTGGGATAAACCATCAGACCAAGTCACGATATACGACATGTACTGGTCTTAGCGGATTTTGCTAACCGACCCGTGTTAGTAAATCTCGACTAGGAACTTTATTTAAAGATATACAACTTATGGTGACGCTTTCCAATGTCAATTACAAATTACGTTGTAACTGCGCACTACATTGTAAATTATATGGTCTTTGTCTAATATACACGTATCACTAAATCAGATTTAGTTTCAATCTAATCATAATTAGATATCTAATCGTAATTAGATCGAATATTTATATAAAAGATAAGAGGTGCTACCATTAAATAAGTAATATTATGGAAAATTGAATTGTTCGTATTCATGAATCGGACATAAATATGATCTGGATTGGCACTCCGAGCACCAACCCTAACATACATTCTAGTCAAACATGGATCCCAAACGACATCAAGTCTATTGGGTTAAATATGCACCAACACAGGGCCCATAAGCCCATACCCCCAATGGGAAAAGGCTCATACGATCTAAATATTTCCAAGAGCTCACGCGACTCAGAAGGTCTCCAGCAGACCTTAATCATGCTATTTAATGTCTCAGCCGATAATATATGAGCAATGTCCCAGTCGACGTTGCCATATGTTATGTAATGTCCCAGTAGACATCGTCCACCAGTATACACATGACTAATTCATTCTTAATAAGGAAACTAAGTATTTGAATCAAGACAAACCACCTACAAAAACAATGGTACAATCCCGGTACAATAGGGATTACTCATAATCCCGGATGTTTAGGTACTCATAATTCAGTCCATACTCAACTATCCTTTCCTAAATAGGATTGGAATACAACACTTCCAAGGAATCCTAAACCGACTAAAGAGGCTATTACACAGCCTATAAAGGAGAGGGAATCCAAAGGATTGAGTCATCCAAGCTTTGACTCTCACACTCGAGTTCTCAAAGCACACATAACTCCCCAAACACCCGCCTACCACCCTCATGGAAATCTACGCCCTCACGACAATTTACGAAGATCAAGGTAACCCTTAGCATTGCTCTTCTCTTTCTTTCCGCTCGTCTTTGTTACTGACTTGAGTGTCGCAGTGCTTACGACATCCACCACACTGGTGGGTAGTTATTTCACGCTCACTTGCATTTGTTTTGCAGGATCGCTAGTGCTCCCATCATATAAATTCTCGATTATAAGCCGAATGCGAAATTTATCTTCTACAATGAGTACTAATTAAAATTGGTTATTAAAAGCAACTAACAAATATAAGATTAAAGCTAGTTTGAGTTATGATGTAGTTTTGAAAATATGTATGATATGGTGTTATATATAAGTTAAACGGAAACGTGATAGATAAAAAAATCTTAATTTTTGAATAATATATGTTTTATTGAACAAAAATTTGAATGACATATTAGGATGCTAACACCATTTTAGACCAAAACCCTAAAGGTCTGAATAGAAAAAATCTTAATTATTATGTCAAAATAAAATTCTAAAACCGAAATAAAATGAATAATGAAAAATGAAAAATCCTCTCTATATATATATAATTAAATTATATGAAGAATTTGAGGATGATCCGTTGATCGTCAGTGGCGAAGCAGTTTATACTCATATTCATTTTTCAGTTGATTTCGAAATGATGTATTGTGGGTGAAAAAGAGACAACCGTATCTCCAATTATGTATATGTAAATACAATTACATAACAAGGTGACAATAACACATGTAAAGCCAAGTGAAGCTATTGGGGTTCCAAGTCGAATAATGGACTTCATCAAGCTTTCTTAGTTGTCTTTTCAATTTGATAGACTCCTCCTACCAAATCCCAAAAATAGAAGAAATTTTGAAGGAAATTTTAGGGATAGATGCATGCAAAGGGAACTATAGGCTCCCTTACTTTAGAGTCATGAGTTAGTAAATATATCGGATTTTATCCCCAATGGGCGTGGCTTGGTGATGTAGGGCTCATGATCTCACTTTGAGGTCCTGTGTTCGAATCCAGAGAATGCGTTTCTTGTAAGAGTCTGGTATAGTCGGAGGTTTTACCTATTCCGCTTAAGCCCGGAAGGGGTGGTTTCGCGGCGGGGTTTCCAACGATTCCAAAAAAAAAAAAAATAGATCGGATTTGGAAAACCCCAAAATCAAGTTATGTGTATTAATGTTTTTAAGATATTAAAAAAAATTCCAATTTATATACATCATGAAATTATCATTGTTGTCTTGTAGATGCAGTTGTATAACAGCAGCCCGCCCATTTATTTGTTGAATGCAGCTTGAAAACTTTTATTTATAGGAAAAATTAGGCTCTGTTTCATGTTGTTGTTTGATCTGTACTGAAACGATAAAATTATATTTTAATTTAAAAATAGTTTTTAAATATTTGATTAATAATGATAGACTAAACACAATATAATATTTTTTAAGAAAAAACCCACCTTGAGGCCCCTGTACTCTTAATGTTTTTTACATTGCACGACTGTACTAAATTTTCTACACATTGCACCCATGTACTCTTAATGTTTTTTACATTGCACCCCTGTACTAAATTTTCTACACATTGCACCACTGCACTCTCAAAAAATTGACATTTCACCCTTATTTCAATGGCAAGTTAACAGAGTTGATAAATATTCTGACATCACCCACCCTTATTTGTGTCATATCTGTCTGGTTTAGGAAGAAGCACATATGCTAAAAAGAGAAGAACTAAAAAATGGGTGTTTGCTATAAATGTACACGCAAGACATGTAATACTCGTTGTCGTTCTTTAGGAATGATGTCTGATAACCGTGAAACATCTTTGTTTGTTTTTTGTTGTTCATTAATAACACTCCAATATCGTAGTTTTGATCTAATTTTTGCAATAAATTAGTTGGATTTTTGAATGTATCAGAATGAGCATAATATTTATGCGCCCTAACATATAGTTATGCGCCCTAGCATAACCTCAAAGTAAAAAAATTTGCTCGGTCCAATCCGAAATAAGGGTGGGTAATGTCAGAATATTTCTCAATTCTGTTAACTTGCCGTTAAAATAAGGGTGGAATGTCAATTTTTTGAGAGTGTAGGGGTGTAATGGGTAGAAAATTTAGTACATAGGTGCAATGTAAAAAACATTGAGAGTACAGTGGTGCAATATGTAGAAAATTTAGTATATGGGTGTAATGTAAAAAACATTGAGAGTACAGGGGTTTTTCTTTTTTTTAATAAAACAAAATTATTTGTTCATTTTCTCATTAAGAGTATTTTTTTCCTCTTATTTTGAAGCTAATTCAGACTGCGATCATCATTATTGTGCTGACCAAGACTAGTCCCAGCTGTCATCTAATTGTAATATTGTTAGAATTTTAGTGTAGTTTTCAGTGAATAATTTTTTTAATTTTTTTAATTTTTTTTTTTACATTTTTAAAAATGTAAAAATGTTCACTCTCTCTCTCTCTCTCTCTCTCCCCAAGTGCAAAGCATCCACTTAAGATGAATCTTTTGCTTTAATTTCCATGAACTTCTGTGATCAATCAACCTCCTGCTGCTATGGAACATAGAGAAATGTTATTTTACCCGACAGGGGCCCGATTGCAAGTCCGAACAGACAAAGCAACAAATCCCTAGAACAAATGTATTTTTTGGATGTTTGATCGATTGCTCCGCTGAGGAGAAGGAAATTGGTGTTTGGCATTCGAGAAAATGAAGGACAATGTAATAGTCCAAGGAGTCATGTAATTTGTAGATGGAGAAAAAAAAAATTGTCACAAGAACATATGATTTATTGAAAAACAAATGTTAAATTCAAGTAGGGTCAAGTGCCACTGTGCAATAAAAGCCAGCAGTATATTGAATGATTGATTTCATACAAACCCAGGAATGGGAAATCCCCTATTGAAAAATCACTCTTAAAAAGTTAAACTAGTCAGAACCAATCATTTGATGTACCTGACCATGATTGTGTAAAGTTGCAGTACATTTGCCAAGGGCCAAGGCCCTCGTGTTTCTTCCTCGCATAAACTGATCTGACGTATATGAAAAGAAATCGAAAAACCATTATCTAACTCATTCCAAGGAGGCATATAGGGTTCCGCTTGATGAGACCAAGATCCACCTGCAATATTAACACGAGACATATATGCAATATCAATTTCTATTTTCAGATGATATAACATCACAACTAGCAAATTTAAAGTTTACCTTGTGTCCAAACAGATCTCGAATGTTGTCGATCCCATACAGTATCATAGTCGGTCTAGTTCCAAGAAAGGGGAAAAAATAAGCAAGATCTTTCTTCCACCAGAAGTGTATCCAAAGACAGACATTATATATTATATAGATGTTCCATCTTAATTCTTTAAATAACCATAAAGATTTAGTTACCTTTCAAGAGAAAGGCCCCATGCAATAACACGGACATCTTCTGGGAATCCCATAGGAAGTAACATTTCAGGTCTGAACATGCCAGAGTTCCCGATTTCCACCCATTTCCCTAAGCCTTCGTGATAACTGGTATTAACAGGATTATATATCAATTGCTGACTACCAAAACATACAAATACCAAATGAAAGAAGTTCAAAATTAGCTACCTGAAAATCTCCATACTAGGTTCAGTGTATGGATTGTAAGCAGGCTTAAAACGCAGCTTCGACATTCCTATGAGGGGAATGAAAATGTCATAGCCAAGCCAGTAGGAAGAGCAAAAAGAAGAAAAATCAATTGTTGCAGATAATAGTTGATATAAACAGCATTTCTTTTTATCTGTTTTGCGTCAAGAAATGGGATTTCTACTATGCCATTATATCGATGATGGCTGCAGAATATTGTAAGATACAAATGCAAACTGTTTATGACTGTAAAAATACTAAGCTTCACTTCAATCGACTTTGATATAATATAAACCTTTAAAGCCAATAAGTTCACCACAAAAGCACAGAAGCCAACTGAATTTTCAAAAGAGTTCTGTAAACTTACCTAAACGTGAGAAGAAGTCATACAAGACTCCTATCAAGTCACCAAGTGTAAGTCCCCTATCACATACCAGGCCTGAAACCAATATCAGAAACTTGGATTATTGATTCAAATAGGCACAGCAATCACTACATCGTCCAGATTAGCTACAGGTGCAACAAAGGGTCAGTCCATGACAATCCTAACTGATTCTATACATTTTTTGACACTACCAGTTTTCAATCAACACAGAAATTGATCTATGCCTGTACTGCAAAAGAACTAGCTAACAATCCAACTGAAAATATATCAACCCACTTCAAACACTAACTTAAGTTGACAAGCAAAATTTTAGCTCCCTCTGGTCCAGATGATGGGTCAAGCTATTTGTATAATCAAGATTGTTAAATGTTGACATATCATTAGGAATATAAAAACACCCTAAGTTATGAAGCTAAAAGGACATTGACTTTTAATACTACTAAACCTAACCCCAACATACATAGATTAAGTTATCAACACCTTCTATTTGGTGGAATTCTGCAAGATGAGTCCGATCAACAGCTTCATTTCTGAAAACACGATCAATGGAGAAATACTTTTTTGGGGCAAAAGGTTTCTGTAAAAAAAAAAGATCACCAAATAGAAACAACCACTCAGTCACACAGAAACACGACTTAGCAACCAAAATCTATACACATAATATAGGATAAAAAAAATTTAAAACGTGTTAAAAATGTCAAATATTTTCTTAAAATAAAACTCAATGGGTGGCTTTAAAGAAAGACCGGATTATCATACTTCAGTGTTAAAATCTTGAGAAACTTGTGGAAGCAACCTAGCAGAGACCGAAGGACCACTCTGAGAACAACATTCCTTTGGTCCCCATATAAAATTATTGGTGCAAGCAAGGTGGCAGTACAATGCCTTGGAAGTATGTTTTCATTAAAAAAAAGTTCATTAATTAACATAAAGTGGGCTTTTATATCAAAAAGAAAGAGGTTTCTGAGTCTGAAAGTGAAGATACACTGAAAAGAGTAAAACAATTCCTTAAAAATTCAGTAACACTATCAACAATATCAAACCTCTGCTAGTGCCTTGAGCATCCTGGAAGAGACAGCAGTCGTATGAGTTCGCAGGAGGTTTTTGTTTGCTTCCTCTCTTTTCCAATAATATCCATATCTTTGACAAAGAAAATCAAATTAAGTTACAAAGCAAATCTTAATGTGCGAATAAGTAAGATTTAAGAAAATCGCATACCCTCTGGACCCATAACCACCAGACTCGTGCACACTCCTCACCAGCTCAACATAATCTTCTGGCAGTTTCCTTGTAGTGGAAGGTTCTACGGCGCAAGCCAAAAGACCATCAGAAGGAAACCACAAGAAGCAGTGGCAACACAATCAAGCAACAAATTCATACAAACCTTCAAGAAAGAAGGTATCATGTGCATCACGGGCAGGGTGTTGTTGCGGCTGAAACAATGCATCAAAGTTCCAGAAGCTACCAGCAGACAGATACACATGTTAATATTATGAAATAACTCATACAATAGATTAGCTGCATAGCTTTAGTCAGCTCATCTCACAATAGCAGGTTAATAAAAAAAAGCAACAAGAAATAAAAAGCATGCAAAATTAGAAATTTTAAGTTCTTCCCTTTCAATAATTAAAATAGCATGTTCAAATGTTCAAAAGGACCTGGTAAGATGTACCTGCTTTCCACAAAATTGTTTGTCGGCATCTCCTCAAAACTGAACCAGCAAAGGTCCAAACATAAAAATGTCAGCATTAAAATAATAATAATGTGATAGAAAAAACATAAATATGCTAAAATATTACAAAATTAAAGAATAGAACTCACCCCATCTGGAGAAATATGTCCTTCAATTGCTTCCGCACCTGAAATTGGAAAATGCTTAGAAGCACAAATCATCTGAAGTTTTGCGATAACAGGAATGTGATGCTTCATCAAGATTTCAGGCATTGGTAAGTTTCATACAAAGCCCAATACTATACGGAACTTCCTATGTAAGCCATCATCACCTACTACAGGTACACTTGCATGCTCAGAAGTCAGAACAATTTGTATTAAGATATGTAACATGTCAACCATTTACACTGGCCCCACCCATCAAAGTATGTACTCTCACGCATTGTTGCTTCTCAAAAAAGATAGGCTAGTAAAAGGCTGACATTTTTTGAAATTCGAATGGAGTTGAAAACTTGAAATGATAAAGTTTTATCCTTACCTTGAGCAGCGGGTGAAGATGGCCACCTTCGGCAGGCTGTCCTTTAGCATTGAAGTTGTACTCTTTGAACTCCAATTCCTTCCAATCACCCTTCTGAAGGTTTTCTCGAGTCAAATCAGTAGCAACTTTCTTCCTTCTAGGAGCATAATTAGGACCTTTACTCACTGAGTAACCCTTCCACGTCTGGGTAACGATAAGCTTCCGCGCTTTGAGACTGTTGATATCCTCTTTGCTAATCGCATGTCCATCTTGTACTCGTAGAAGCAAATCTTTGACTTTGTCCTCCACGTGTTGAACCTTCCTTGAAACTTGCTTCCCCATCTCCACCCACTTATTTTTACCAGCCTGGGAGCAACCTATTTTGAAAACTACAGGATCAAGCTTTTTCTGTAATTCGTCTTTCGAGATACTACCGTCCGCTGGCACAGCCAAGAACAACTGAATCTCAGGTGACCCTTCAGCAGCATACTTCTTACCCTCATCAGTAAGCACCCACGTCTCCCTCTTAACATCCTATACAATCCCATAAATAATCCAAAAGTTTTAATCACAGCTTCATTCAACCCCAAATTTAAACACAGTTAATTAACCCATACATTCACAAAATCCAAAACTGGAATCAATAAAATTATCTATTTGCCGCCTAACCTAAGTAGCAGGAAAATAAAATAAAAATTAAGATTTGCTCCTTTGTTTTACAGCGAAAAAGTTTTTTTTTTTTTTTTAAAAAAAAAAAAAATAGTACCAGAGCATCAACGTAGCGGAAACCATGGAGACTCTTAATGACATTAACGACGTCGTTGTGATCGAGTCCGCGTTCGGCTGCAAAGTTTCCGGAATCGGAGATTTGGTCATTCTTCTCTAGGTACCCTAGAATTGACTCCTCTGCCATGGCGCCGCTCTTCGAGTGAGGTTTTTCAAAGATTTATTATTATAGCTTAATTGGCAAGCATGGCAATGTGCTCGGGTAGTGCTTTGAAAAACATTTATTATTATAGCTTAATTGGTAAGCATGATAATGGGTTGGGCTTAGGGATGGCAACAAGATCCGGAACCGACCTAGGTCTTTAAAACGAAGACCCTCGGGTCCGGAAAAAATTAAAAAAAATTTTAAAAAAAAAAATTAGATTTTAATAAAAAAATATAAAATATTATGCATATATATATATATAAATAATAGAATTTAATAAAAAAAATTAAAAGAATTGAAATAAAACTAATAAAATTGACAAAATACAATTAAAATTAAAAAAAAAAAAAGAATCCAGGTAATCGGTCCCGACTCCGGACCCGGGGTTGTGAAATCTCTTCCGAATCCGGATTTTGCCATCCCTAGTTGGGCTCGGCTCGGATTTTGATAAGCTGGAGAAATAATTTTTAGGTTTGAGAGTGGAAAAAATCTGATCCGAACTATTATCTATCTGATTTTTTAATATACAAATTTATATATATATATATATATATATATATATATAATTTATATATGTATATATATTATATTTTAGTTATTTTAAGTTCGAACCGGATCAGACTCGAGCTTTTCTAATTGAGCCCGGCCCAGGCTCGAGTCCGAACCAGATCTCTAATTTTAAAACCTGATCCGGATTGGCCAGGCTTTTTGCCAAAATAGAGCCACTGAGTCAGTCTTTTAGATTTTGTGAGTAAAACTCGAGATGTGGGCCGAGCTTATACTTGAGCTTTGTATTGCTTAGTTCAGATTAGGACTGGGGCTGGCCGGACCAAGCACGGATTTTTTTACTAGTTAATGGAGCCATTGAGTTCAAACTCGAAATGTGGGTCGGGCTCATACTTGGGCTTTCTAGTGCCGAGTTCAGACTACTTTTTCTCTTATTAATTAGAGATTTGAGTTGTAGGAATCGAAATTGTAATTGGATTGTTAGAAGTTATAAAATTATTAGAAATATAGATAACATTTGTTGACGGCTGGTTTTCGTCTCAGGGATAATAATGTAATATTGTTCCCGGGATGACCTTCCTTCAACAGTGAATTTGTTTGGTTATGGGAAACCAAAAGCAAACTTTGATAGAAGGGAAAAACACGCAGATTGACACTTCAACAGTGATTTGTTTGGTTATGGGAAACCAAAAGCAACTTTGATAGAGGGAAAACACGCAGATTGACACAGTGAGTTAACGTGGGTCGGCGGATTGAATCCAACCTACGTCCACGGGCACAAAATGGATGGGTGTTTTATTACTGAAATGTGCTCGACCGACTTGTTTTGTGGTCGGTCAGTGTGAAAATCGAGCTGTTTTGTGAAGGAAATTACAAAGTGCTATACAATTTTCAAGAAGAGTTCTTCCATAAAACAAAATGGAAAACCATTTCTCTCATCCCATTTTTTTCTCTCTCCCGGACACCAGTTGCAGAGGTGGAATTTCCCCTTTGGCCGATGGTCAGAAAGTATTGGCCACTCCTCGGCCCAGCAGGAGTCCGGACGCGATCTCCCATATTAGGCCGACCATAATATGAGCTTTGATGCAGTTTCCATAAGCCGACCACATCAGGTCGTCAGCTCGGTTCAGGCATGTTCTGTTCCCCTTTGAGTAGGTCGAAGGGCTCGGGCATTTCAGGACAGGACGGAAATGGTTCGATGAGTTCGGTGGATTATTTGGCCGACCACTTAACAACCTACAGAAGCCTTGAGATTATGATTTTCCTTTACATGTATCATCTCCCGGAAGCACCCAACAGGCTATCATCATCACTAATTACGCGTGGCAATAGAAAATCAGATTGATGTGATGAGATGTTAGGGGGTATGCTTACTTTCGGCAAGAGCAGGCCTATGGCAGAGAACTCATTAAATAATTCAAGTGTCACGTGGAAGATTCTGCAAAATGGGAACAGCAACCGCCTCATTTTACCGCCTCATTCTTAGTATATATAGATGGATATTCTCATGTTTAAAGGGAGAGAGAGAAAAGAAAGGGATGAGAGAAAGGGTTTTCCATTTTGTTTTATGGAAGAACTCTTCTTAAAAATTGTATAGCCCTTTGTAATTTCCTTCACAAAACAGCTCGGTTTTCACACTGACCGACCACAAAACAAGTCGGCCGAGCACATTTCAGTAATAAAACACCCATCCGTTTTGTGCCCGTGGACGTAGGTTGGATTCAATCCGCCGAACCACGTTAACTCCCTATGTCAATCTGCGTGTTTTTCCCCTTCTATTAAAGTTTGTTTTTGGTTTCCCATAACCAAACAAATTCACTGTTGAAGGAAGGTCATCCCGGGAACAATATTCTATTATTGTCCCTGAGACGAAAACCAGCCGTCAACAGTTGGCGCCGTCTGTGGGGATCGAACGAAAAGCAACTCGCACGGTAGGACGATGGTAGAAGGTGAAAGCCGTGGTTTGCTCAAGTAGTTCAACATCAGAATGGATGGAAGAAAAGAGGAAAAAAGTCTTCCGGGAAAGCCGCGCAGAGCAGAGACTGAAGACCTCGCCCAAGTACCCAGGGCTGCGCTCAACGCGCCGGGCGTCGGGAAATGCATTGTCCAAGGAGCACCGACGGAGCGCCCGGTTCGGCAGACCCTGTGATCCAGCTCGGAATCCTCGGAGTCAAGTTCAGATCGAAGGATTCCAACGAAGCGCCTGATGCAGGAGCCAGCTCGAGTGTGAAGTTTACAAGTACGACATACGCATCAGGAGTTTTCAGAGCTCGGATCAGAAGACGCGGTTGGACCGCAAAACAGGAAGCAGAAGAAAGCAAATGTAAAAGCCTCTCTTAAAATGTCCCGCAAAGAGTTGTAAGAATGGCAGTAGGTCCTCTGGATATGAATGAAACTTTCCTTTTTTTTTAAGGAACTTGCTTATCTTGATTGTTTGTTAATTAAACGTGAAAGTTATTTTCATTATTTTTTGGACATACTCGATGCAAAGAAACGCTTTGAGGCCGGGAAGGGCAACAACCTCGTGGCACGCCAAACACTGGTGTCATTATCAAACCCTCTGGTGGAAGTGCGCCGATCTGGCTCCTTTCATTTTAGAAGGGTTCACATCACCTCAATGGATGAAGTGCATGAGGGAGCGCGTGAACCCCTCGTGGCAGTATCAGACTCCCGAGGCCGGAGCGTAACTACCTCATGACTTGCATATTGTGCCATCGGCTTGGGGCTGGATTCGTTCCGTCGAGGCTTCATGGTGTTTTGGTTCGGGGCTGGATTCGTTCCGCCGAGGCTTCTGTGTGCCATCGGCTCGGGACTGGATTCGTTCCGCCAAGGCTTCATGGTGTTTTGGCTCGGGGCTGGATTCGTTCCGCCGAGGCTTCATGGTTTTTGGCTCGGGGCTGGATTCGTTCCGTCGAGGCCTCTGTTTTCCATCGGCTCGGGGCTGGATTCGTTCCGCCGAGGCTTTATGGTGTTTTGGTTCGGGGCTGGATTCGTTCCGTCGAGGCCTCTGTGTGCCATCGGCTCGGGGCTGGATTCGTTCCGTCGAGGCTTCATGGTGTTTTGGTTCGGGGCTGGATTCGTTCCGCCGAGGCTTCTGTTTGCCATCGGCTCGGGACTGGATTCGTTCCGCCAAGGCTTCATGGTGTTTTGGCTCGGGGTAGGATTCGTTCCGCCGAGGCTTCATGGTGTTTTGGCTCGGGGCTGGATTCGTTCCGTCGAGGCCTCTGTTTTCCATCGGCTCGGGGCTGTATTCGTTCCGCCGAGGCTTTATGGTGTTTTGGTTCGGGGCTGGATTCGTTCCGTCGAGGCCTCTGTGTGCCATCGGCTCGGGGCTGGATTCGTTCCACCGAGGCTTCATGGTGTTTTGGCTCGGGGCTGGATTCGTTCCGTCGAGGCCTCTGTGTGCCATCGGCTCGGGGCTTCATGGTGTTTTGGCTCGGGGATATATTCGTTCCGCCGAGGCCTCTATGTTCCATTGGCTCGGAGTTGGATTCGTTCCGCCGAGGCTTCATGGTGTTTTGGCTCGAGGCTGAATTCGTTCCGCCGAGGCCTCTGTGTGCCATCGGCTCGGGGCTGGATTCGTTCCGCCGATGCTTCATGGTCTTTTGGCTCGGGGCTGGATTCGTTCCGTCGAGGCCTCTGTGTGCCATCGGCTCGGGGGCTCGATTCGTTCCGCCGAGGCTTCATGGTGTTTCGGCTCGGGGCTGGATTCGTTCCGCCGAGGCCTTTGAGAAATTCGAAATTATGTTTTGGAGATCTCGGACAGGACGCTGTCTTGAGGCATCTAAGTTGTTATTCGCACTTGTGAAATTTTTTCGTTTGGGAAATGTGCTAAGTCACCCCCATATTTTACTCGCTTTACTTTGTCCTAAATTTTGTTTCGTTTTTTATTTTTCGCTGGTCTGGCCAGGGGACGCCCGCTCCAGAGTTATTAGAGCCTCGAAGGTTGATTTACTTCCCTTCTGTGTAAGTCTTGATTAGTATTCGGCTCGGGGCTGGATTCGTTCTGCCGAGGCCTATGAGTGCCATCGGCTTGGGGCTGGATTCGTTCCGTCGAGACTTTATGGTTTTTCTCAGCTCGGGTTTGGGGTGAATCCCACCGAGTCTGATTTTTTGGAGATATATCATTACCCCAAAGCCAAATATTTCTCTCAGCATGGAGTCAGGTTTACGCCCCACCGAATGGATCGTCATCAGTTTGAGAACGAAACATTCGTCTCATAAAAATAAATCACGCGGAGTATACCAGACAGAGCGGACAGAGATAAGCAAGGGAAAGAATGTTGCAGATGTTCTCACAAAAGCACGGGAATGTTGTTTATTATGAAGCAGAAGCCTCATGGTCACCATTGGGATTCAGGACCTCTGACTCGGGCACGGCAGAAGAGATTTTTTAGCTTCAATTGCAGATATTTCGAGAACAGAAACATGAACCTCAAGCAGTAGACTCCTCAAAAACTAAAAACATGGGTACGGCAAAAGTGGGTTCGGAATATTGAACTCACTCTGAAAGAGGGGCATATAGGGTAACAACTTTGCCTTCCAAAAGCTCCCCTCAGCAGAACTGGAGTCAGTAGCAGGATTCTCGGTAGATGGATACTTGAGAATGACAAGATGAGACCTGATTAAAGTACACACAAAAACATTTTGCTCTATGGATCCAGAAGCGACCACCAGTAGTCCGACAGTGCACCATACTTGTGATAGTTCTCGGCATCAACTCACAAACCCGTTGATACCAAGAACTAAGGGATATATATTGATGGTAAAAATCAATATATGAACCAAGCAGTGTAAACCAGTTGCATAGGTGGAATTTCCCTTTTGGCCGATGTTCAGAAAGTATTGGCCACTCATCGGCCCAGCAGGAGTCCGGACGCGATCTCTCAGATTAGGCTGACCATAATATGAGCTTTGATGTGGTTTTCATAAGCCGACCACATCAGGTCGTCAGCTCGGTTCGGGCCTGTTCCGCTCCCCTTTGAGTAGGTCGAAGGGCTCGGGCATTTCATAACAGAACGGAAATGGTTCGATGAGTTCGGTGGATTATTTGGCCGACCACTTAGCAACCGACAGAAGCCTTGAGATTATGATTTTTCTTTACACGTGTCATCTCCCGGAAGCACCCACCAGGCTGTCATCATCATTAATTACGCGTGGCAGTAGAAAATCAGATTGATGTGATGAGATGTCAGGAGGCAGGCTTACTTTCCGCAAGAGAAGACCTATGACAGAGAACTCATTAAATAATTCAAGTGTCACATGGAAGATTCTGCAAAATGGGAACAGCAACCGCCTCATTCTTAGTATATATAGGGGGATAATCTCATGTTTAAAGGGAGAGAGAGAAAAAAGGGGAGAAGATAAATGGTTTTCCATTTTGTTTTATGGAAGAACTCTTCTTGAAAATTGTATAGCCCTTTGTAATTTCCTTCACAAAACAGCTCGGTTTTCACACTGACCGACAACAAAATAAGTCGGTCGAGCACATTTCAGTAATAAAACACCCATCCGTTTTGTGCCCGTAGACGTAGGTTGGATTCAATCCGCCGAACCACGTTAACTCCCTGTGTCAATCTGCGTGTTTTTCCCTTTCTATCAAGTTTGCTTTTGGTTTCCCATAACCAAACAAATTCACTGTTGAAGAAAGGTCATCCCGGGATAAATATTTCATTATTGTCCCTGAGATGAAAACCAACCGTCAACATATAATTTTTTAGCAACCGCTTTTCTTTAAAGAACCCAACAAAATACTATCCATGTGCAAGGCTAAATTTGTTACAAAAATATCACTGAAGCAAAATTGTTGATCCGAAAATATAACCGAAGAGTTGAATTAAAATTCCTGCAACATGAATTCATAAATCAATCTATTACAAATGTAAGTTTAAATTGAAACTCCCTACAAAGAGCAACACAAGTTTAAAATTCCAACATCAAAATTTTAAAAATAATAATAATAAATTCGAAGTTCAAATATCATAACTCATCTATAACGATATCCCGTGACGAAGTATTTGATGAACATATTTTTTTGAATTGACCATGTATGATATTAAATACTTATAACAATTCATATTTCAAGGACTAACATGTTAGTCGCATCATATATTTAGTTTGTAAATTAGCTATATCATTTTTTTTTTGGAAACGTTGACATATCATCAAATCACCTGATTCAGATTTAAGTGGAGTAGGTAAAACTTCCCGATGCCTAAAATTCTTACAAAAAATGCATCATCATACTCTAATTCAAGATCTAACAATCAATTATTTAATATTTTATCACCAAGTCACACCTTCAATGACAACTAGCTATATCTTTATCAGCAGTAGAAAGTACATTAATCAAACCATCTAGTTTAGGTATCAATGCTACGACTGACTTAGTTATTAACCCAATATTTGAGAAAATATGATCAAAACTTTTTTTCTTTGTTTTTCCCTCTTATTTGTGGAACTACCTGAAGCATTATCAAATTGATGCTGATGTGCATTCAATCATGGATTATATTAGGGGTGACAATTTGGGTCAGGATTCGTTTATTCGTTCGATTCAATTCGCTTTAAAGCGAATACGGGTTTGAAAAAATGGATTCGTTTAATAAATAGATCAATTCGATTCGATTCGTTTATTAAACGAATCGAATACGAATTTAAGCTCATTGATTCGTTTATTATTTTTATTTACTAGTTCTTGTTAATTTTAATTAAGATTCGAGAAATTATAGCTAATTATCATAGAAAAAATAATATTTTCGATATTTGGTGAGGTATTTTTAGTAAATTTATTAATTACATATTTCATATGTATATATTTATGAAGAATTAATGTAAATCAAGTGTAGTAAATTATTTTATTAAATAATATTTTTTACTAAACGAATATTCGTATTCGATTCGTTTAATAAACGAATCGAATACGAATCCTGATATTAGGATTCGTTTAATAAACGAATCGAATACGAATCCATCATATTTTGATTCGATTCGTTTAGGATTCGATATAAATTCGATTCGTTGATTCGTTTTGCCACCCCTAGATTATATGACATGCTATCAATATAAATTTGCATAAAAAATTTATTAATTGAGTCACTGCCTAAATTCATAAAGAACTTTTAAATCATTTTTTTTTGTTATAACCACTTACGTTATTTAAGCCGTCGCTTGGACAGTACTTGAATCGTTGAGCGAATTTTTAATTAATTCGCTCCGCTTTACTCAACATGTCCCTTACCATGGTAAATTCTGGTACTATGATGTTTGTACAGTACGGCAGGGGTAGAAATGGTAACTCTCTTTTGACCAAAACCCTTAATACTGACCCGGCCAGAAGGGTGTTGCCAACCAGATGACATGACATGTGCCAACAGTAAAGGCCGGACACTTGGTGACAAATGACCGACCACTTCAGAACGGCTGGTCGGATATTATCAGATCGGTAGCAGCATTCTCAGTTCAGAGGACTATTGTGACCGACCTCATGAAGACCGATCTGATAGCATGATATTTTCCACCGCCTCATTCTTACATGATAAGATGATGAGACACCATTCTTATAGGATAAGATGGTGGGACACATTAATAAAAGAAGTAAGATATTTTCGACCAAATGGCCTTGGGGGAAGGAATTTCATTAATGAGCCCACATTGGTGACATCATCTAGATGGAGGAGGGAAACCGCCTCTTTGCTAGTATAAATAGGAAGGATAAACACGTTTGTAAGGGTTGGTTGATTATTAGCTAGTTGATTACTAAAAAACGAGATAGAATTATTCTGTAAACACAAACAACTCGGTTTTCACATTGACCGATCACAAAACAGGTCGACCGAGCACTTTTCAGTAATAAAACATCACACCCATTTTGTGCCCGTTGATGTAGGCTGGATTCGATCCACCGAACCACGTTAAACTCTTTGTTGATTAGTGTGTTCATCTGCTTTTTAGACAAAGTTTGTTTTTGGTCTCTCATAACCAAACAAATTCACAGTTGGGGGAGGATTGTCACGGGAGCGATATTCCCTTATTGCCCCTGAGACGAAAATCAGCCGTCAACACCTGTCTTTGTACTTAGGCAGGTGCTTGGTTAAGCGTCTTTTAATAGGCGATTTGGTGAAAAACTTCAGAAAAAAAAAACACCATTTTATTTTGAACCAAAAAATACCCAAACATCAACAGCAATGTTTATTTTGCAACTATTAAAAACCTGTGAAATAACTGTGAGAAGCCGTTCCAATTCTCAAGAAAAAAAATATAAAAAACTTAAATATCACTTTTCAAAATCTCTCCTCATGAAACTTTGTTAGGTTTGGTGCTCTGAGCGTCAAACCGGATCGTATTTATGTTCATTCATGAATGGGAGCAATACATTTTTCCAAAATATTACTAATTTAAATGGTAGCACCTCTTGTCTTTTATATACGTATTCGATCTAATTTCGATTAAATTGATTAGACTGAAACTAAATATGGTTTAGTGATATGTATATATATTAGACAAAGACCCCAGGATTTACAACGTAGTTTGCAGTTACAACATAGTTTATAATTGACATTGGGAAGTGTCACTATAAGTTGTATATCCTTAAATTAAGTTCCTGGTCAAGATTTACTAACATGGGTCGATTGTTAAAATCCACGTACATGTTGTATATCGTACTTGGTCC
This sequence comes from Zanthoxylum bungeanum, assembly GCA_019454045.1. Taxonomy (NCBI): domain Eukaryota; kingdom Viridiplantae; phylum Streptophyta; class Magnoliopsida; order Sapindales; family Rutaceae; genus Zanthoxylum; species Zanthoxylum bungeanum. The sequence continues at coordinate 19,416 of SKCR01027220.1, read as the reverse complement.
GATGGTTTATCCCAATGAACTATGAGTCTTGAGAGACTCGTATAGACGTGTAGGTGTTTATTTGATAAACACTGAACAACTCATCGAAGATTTCCTAATAGATGGTACACCAACGTCAATAAGAATCTTCTCGGGTTGAGTAACATAGTGATTCTTGGACTTGAGATACCACTGTGGATATATAAGTTATCCTCCACACTTAGATGACAGTCACGTCACCGATCTATTTTGATCAGACCTCCACCTGTTTGTTGGGTGTGGACTCATGCTCATGATATTATGTGTGTATCAAGAAAGGATTCGTCAGTTCTGTGTACAAAGCATAGGTAGTCCATCATGTGATTAGCAATCTGTTAAATCTATGGCCATAGTATACTTTGGAAGTGAGTTCTGAATGTTATTTAGAGATTGCTATAGAGATTTGACGTTTATATATATATATATATATATATCTCTGGAATAATCTGGATACCTGTGACGGATGGATTATACGTATGCAGTGACCTCAACCTGTATGATTCAGCAAGTTTATTTGTGGTCGTCATAATTTATGGGTGGGTGAATCATGGACACAAAATTAGATTTCGTGACGGATATGCCCGAATCTAGAGAGTCTCACTAATGAAATATACGCGTAAAGCACTAGGGCAACTATTATGAATAATACTGATTATTTATAACTCGTTTAATGGTTAAACGAAAAATACATGCAATCGGGACCTAAGAGTCATTTCCGAATTAATGTGTATTAATATTTAATACTTGATTTTATTAAATACACATTAATAAAATATCAAATTGTGATATTTGACATATATCATTAATATATGTATATGAGAAATTTAATGTAAATATAATACATATATTTAAGATATTTATATTTATTATTTAATTGTTAAATAATTAAATTAATTAATAAAATAAATATCTTAAGTAATGATTTAAACTTTTAAATGGCATGAAATAAGTGGTTACACTTGTTTCATTGTTTTAATTGTTAGGAAATGGCAAGTTCTCATTGGTTCACTTGTTATTTGCTTTTGAAGTAATTGTTACAAAGTGTAACAAGTAATAATGGCCAATTAAAATGAAACAAAAATTACATTGCTTATGTTTTTTCCTTTGTAACTCTCGGCAAACACAAGGAAAAGGATATAAGTATTTTTTGTTTTCATTTTTCAAAGAATACAAGGTTTCTAAAAATTTTACTAAGGAAAGATTGAGAGAAAAAATTGAAGAACCTAAAGGAAAAGCTTCAAATTTTGAGTTTTAGTAAGTTGTTTCCAATTTTCTTCAATTAAGAAATTGTTTCTTCATTTCTATACTTCAACTTGTGTAGTTTAGATTTTTCTCTAATCTTTAATTATGTGAATTATTGTGATTGGAAACTTGTTGGAGGTGTTTTGCATGTATGTTGAATTAATAAGCTTATTAGGAGTAATTAAGCTTATTTAATTAATTAGAAAATTAAAGTTGTCATTCTAGAGTTAATTAGCCATTCATAATTAACCTAGAATTGTTCTTGATTAATTTCATGATGGTGAGACTTGATTGGTGTGACAATTGGATGATTAAAGTGTTGAATTTTGTCAATTTAATGTTAATTGTTCAATTTGAGTAATTTGTGAAATTAGGGTTCTGAACCCATTCAAATTTTGGGGCTTTTCATATATATGATATAATTTGATGTATATAGGGTTCTTAACCCATTCAAATTTTGGGGCTTTTCATATATATGATAGAATTTTGTCAATATTTGATCTTGATGTGTTTTGAATAAATTGGGCCAAATTACAATTAATAAAAATTATGGGCTGTTTCGGTAATTATAAAAAAAACTGGGCAGTTTCGTAAATCTGAAAAAGTTTCTGGTTTTGTTGCAAATTATGTATAAATTATTTTGTGATTGATTTGGAATCAACTAAATATGTATTGACAATTTAAGGACCAAAATGATTAATTTACAAAGTGTAGGGGTCTTATAGCAATTAATGATAAATATGATTTTCAGATAAAAATTCAGTTTTTATTTATTGAGTAATTAGAATGAATTAGTTTATTTTAATTGCCTAAGAAATTTTTTTATCGGAAATTATTTCGGAGTGAAAATATACGAAAACGGTGAAAAACAGCGTTACCGGGTAACGGCTGCCCAAACAGTGAACTGGGCACTTTTCGGGCAGCCCATGAACTGTTCAAATATTTTTGGGGCTGACCTGGGCAGTCCCCTTGAGCATTGGTCGGTCGGTTCAGTCGGAAACATGTTTTATGCTATTTTGCGGAAAAACGTTTTCGCAAAAGTTTCGCGATGTTTCTATATTATTTATGTCGTTATATGATATCGAATAAATATGTTTAGGTGAAATATGAATGATTTATTAATATTTGATATCACATAATTTATTCGTAAGTTTAAAAATTTTAAACTACTATTTCGCCCGAACAGCGCTTCTTCCGCTGCGCCTCCCTGATTTGACCCCAATATCCTCTCTCTTTTGAAAAAAAAAAAAAAACAAAGTGTCACACTCTTCTCAAAGTGACATCTAAACTTATCCTCTCAAGCCGTTTATGTTGGATGAAATCGGTAGGGATGTTCGCGGTACGGTTCAGAGCGGTTTTTTCGTTTAACTCTTTAAACCGTGTGGGTTGACAGTTTGAAAAATTAGAAATCGATACCGCAAATTTTATAAGGAAAACCGAGGCGGTTTGGGTCGTCGGTTTAGATTAGAAATTTTTTAAAGAAAATTTTATGTGTTTTCACATAATAATTGAAGATAAAAAATACCTAATTTTCATTTATACATTGCATATTATCATATGATCATTAAATATCTTAAATTTCATGGTTAAAGTAGAAGAAAAATATAAAATAATGTGTAATTTGAACGCCGGTCAGCGGTTTGCGCATCGACCCAAATTTCACGGTTCGGTTCAAACTGATCCGATATCTTTTTCAATATTTTTCCAAACCGCATGGTTCAGTTCGGTTCGGTATGGTTTGGTTCGGGTTACAGTTTGAATCGAAACCTGCACAACCCTAGAAATCGGGATTGAAAATCCAGCCCATTTAAATCGATTGCCATCTCTAACTGTTGATGATGAAACATGAAATCATAGAAGTGACAACATAATGTGAATAGAGTTTGCGACTTGATTGAGTGGTTCTCAAGTAATTAGGTTTGATTGACCACCTTAATATGTATAATAAAATGTATGATGCTAAAAAAATTAATTTGGGGATGACCATTAGTATAAACATTATAACTCTACTGCATAGTATGCAATATATTATTAAAACATTAATGTATTAATCCTTCAAACTGGAATTAGAGAGAATGATCAGATCATACTTCAATGAATTTGGAAAACATAAGGAATGAGAAGAAAATGTGAAACTACAAAGAAATTAAAAATAACAGTTCAAGAACATGAATCTGAGGTTAAACAAATAAAATTATACGCATGAAATACAGACCAGCTAATTGACATCTGATGAGTGATAAATTATGGGACACAGAAACTGGGCTACGCATGCTGTTCTAGGCTCGCAGCCTAGTTGGGAGTACGGAGTAGCCCGCGTGGGACTAAATCGTAGAATAATGGAGTCGCCACCCGGTGTGAACCGGGAAAATGAGATTTAAGGCCGCACTCACCCCTCGCAAGGGAAGACCTCAAACCGTTGGGTTCGGAATGGTCCCTTACTTATGCCACTTGTATAAAATGATTTGTGCAATAATCTAACCAAGCCTAAGCAACATATTTCCAAGGATGATTTACCCCTAAGTTCGCATGCATATATCAACAAGTTCATCTAAATTTACATGTAACACATATCCGAATTTGCATACAGCCTATTTGCATGTAATCTATGTCTCAATTTGCATACAGATAAATTGACATACGGAAAGCATACAATTTCACATTGGTAGACACAGAAGCGCAAACAAATAACATTCATACAAGCATGCATATTAAGGAAAGACAATTAAGCGCATGACGGAAATAGATACCTAAAGCGGTACTACAAATGCATAAGGTAAAAAAAGAGACAACTATATGCTAAAATAGACATGTCGTGATGTGATGAAAAGACTCAGTGTAGGGGGTGCGCGTTCGTGCAGCGTTCGAGAACGCATTCAAACGGTAAACAGAAGGTTCGTTCGTATAGCGTTCGAATGGAACCAGACCTGATGCATGATGAAACCAAGAAAATGCGTGCACGTTCGCGTAGCGTTCGAGAACGCGTTCGAACGGTAAACAGAAGGTTCGCGTTCGTATAGCGTCGGGGACGTGTTCAAACGGAACCAGACCTGATGCATGATTAAACTAAGAAACTACGTGCACGTTCGCGTAGCGTTCAAGAACGCGTTTGAACGGTAAACAAAAGGTTCGCGTTCGTGTGGCGTTCGAGAACGCGTTCGAACGGAACCAGACCTGATGCATACAACACATACATAAACAAACAAATCCACAATGTAGGACCTCACGTATCCGATTGAACTCATCTCGCATCCAATCGAACATACACTATCCGGCGTGGCAAAAGCATCGTGGTAAAGGATTTTAACCTCTCAAAATAGAGGACCTTTAATCGCACTTACTAAGCCCATACGCAAACAACACAATACATATATAAAGAAGTAAAGACAACGATATCGGACTTCGTGTATCCGATTGAACATATCTCACATCCAATCGAATATACATTATCCGGCGCGGCAAAGCATCGTGGTAAAGGATTTTAACCTCTCAAAATAGAGGACCTTTAATCGCACTTACTAAGCCCATGCGCTTTATCACCAATGCATATAAGAAATAAAAGAAACAATATCTAACTTCGTATACCCGATTGAACACATCTTACATTCAACCGAATATACATCAACATGCACGGCAAAATATCGTGGGTAAAGGGTTTTAACCCCTCAAAATAGGGGACCTTTAATCCGACTTACTAAGCCCATGCGCTCGATCACATCATTATGCGAACGAATAACATGCAGAAATTAAATAACGAATAATAAACACATCAAAACAACAGAAAATGAAATATGCGCCGTTTACTCAAGTGGTACGTGGAGTTGTATCCCGAGTACAGATCATACTACCGTCCATTCGGAATCGGCTATGAAATTTATGTCCGGGTTTCCATCCTATATACCACAAGAGGCGACACATTTTCCATTTTATTCACAGCCACAACATGCATTCACAAATGACTCTCATGCGAATAGAATTCAATAAACAATTAAAAGACGAATATAAACTAATGAGAAAGGTGCCCTCAGGTCTAACCTTTTATGTCGACTCTCGGAAGTACGGTGCACGGTCGTCGGAAAAGGGGGATGCTCCGCAACTCCTCCGGTTCACAGGTTCACGCCTTTCCTCGCTGTTCCACTGCTCGAGCTACTGTTTTGACTCTGATTCGCTGCTATTGCTACTGTATTCTGGTCACAATATTGGCTTACTGGTTCGGTAAATAAGAGACTATTTTTGGGTGTTTGGGCTGCTGTTTGGGGGTGTATTTTCGGTGGTGATGTTTTGCGTGTATGGCTGATGCTTTATGCGTGTATGTGGCTGTTGTTTATGCGGTTTCTGCTCACTATTTTTAGAGGTGTATTTTCGGTGGTATGAGGTGTTTGGTGGCTGTGATTTTCGGTCTTAGGATGAGAGAAGAAAAGAAGTTTTTTTTGCTTGTTTTGTTTGTGTATGTGAGAGAGCTTTCTTGCTTGTCAAATGCGTGTAAGTTGGAGAGAGCGAGATGGCTTTGGTTTTGGCTTGCTTTTATAGACAAAGGGAAAAGGTGAGTCCTTGCTTGACAAGGAAGAGATCTTCTCATAAAAGGGAGATATGATTTGGTTTCATGTAAGGTAAATACAAGATAGGGGGACAAATTTAGGCTTGATTAGGAAGTTAGTATTTAATTTGTGTTGATTAGGCATACAATATTTTAAGTTAGGAATAATATATTTTAATTAGGAATAATATTGGTTGATTGATTTTAATTAGGCATGATTTTATTTAATGTTTTATTTAATTTGGTATATGATTTAATTAATATTTTATTTAATTTGGTATATGATTTAATTAGTGTTTTATGAGCTTTAGTGGGCTAAATGGGCTTGGGTGTGAGGCTAGCAGCAAAACCAGAAATACCGACACCATTCGAACGCATATTCGAACGCTGCACGAACGCCCGCAATCTGTTTGACGTTCGAACGTGGTAACGAACGCAGCACGAACGAAAACAGTGAACTTGTGAAATGAATCTGTTGACATGTCTATTCTGAATTTCACCTTCCGACGTCCGTTTCCCGTGACTTCCGTGACTTAAAAGGTAGTGCCTCCAAATGAGACTCATCATAGGGACTTATATGCAAAAATGCAGTGCCTACAGTCGCCCCCACTTTGATGGGACTTGTGTAATGTGTAATAGTGACAATCCTATCAAAGTTATGCAATGCATTTTCACTTATCTGGCTCACCAGCTGCCATCGGACTTGCCTGCTGCCTCGACCTGAGTTGATGCCGCAGTGGACCTCGATCCTGAGACACATCCCAATAACTGCAACCGACAACGGGGGCCTCGACCCTGGGACGCATCCCAATACCGCTGACAAAATGTGGGCCTCGACCCTGGGACGCATCCCAATACTAACGATGCAGGGGGCCAACGACCCTGGGATGCATCCCGATAACTGCAACCGACAACGGGGGCCTCAACCCTGGGACGCATCCCAATACCGCTGACAAAATATGGGCCTCGACCCTGGGACGCATCCCGAAACTGATGATGCAACGGACCTCGATCCTGGGACGCATCCCAATAGCTGCAACCGACAACGGGGGCCTCGACCCTGGGACGCATCCCAATACCGCTGACAAAATGTGGGCCTCGACCCTGGGACGCATCCCAAAACTGATGATGTGATGGACCTCGATCTTGGGACGCATCCCAATAACTGCAACTGGTACATGTGTTGACGTGGGCCTAAACCCCGGGACGTATCCCCAAGACTGCTGCTAGTATTGATGTGGGCCTCGCCTCCCTGGGACGCATCCCGAAACTGCTGCTGGTTATATTAATGCTTCTAATCGGCTTTTCTTTGCCGCTTTCTCTTTTCTTCTTCAAAACCTGTGAATACAAAACAAACACAAAACGAATGCCAAAATGTGTTACGTGTATGCATGCATGAGTTACCTTATCCCGTCGGGTTAGGCCTTCTGCCAAGTCTTCTCTTTCTCAGGGAAAATATTGCTTCAATCTGTCCACGTTGATCGGCTCAGTGAACTCGTTACCTTCCAAGTCTGACATTTCACTGCCCCATTTACCATTACTTTCTGCACTATGTAGGGTCATTCCCAGTTAGGTCTGAACTTTCCTCTCGGATCTGTCGTCGATGGCCTCAACTGCTTAAGTACCAAATCACCCTTTCTGATCTTGGTGGGACGTACTTTCTTGTTGAATGCTCGGGCTAGTCTCTTCTGATACAACTGCATATGATACAAACCCTTTGTTCTCTTCTCATCCAACAGTGCTAACTGATCAAACCTCTGTGCGACCCATTCTTGTTCCGATAACTCTGCCTCTGCTAATACCCTCATAGACTGTATTTCCACTTCCACTGGCAATACTGCTTCCATTCCATAGACCAAAGAGTAAGGCGTGGCCCATGTTGCTGTTCTTACTGATGTTCTGTACCCCCACAAAGCATATGGCAGTTTGTCGGCCCAATATCTGCAGTTTTCTGTCATCTTGGCTAAAATCGTCTTTATAGTCTTGTTGGCTGCCTCAACTGCCTCATTTTCCTGCGGCCTATACGGTGATGACTTGTGATGGCCTATCCCATATTTTTGTAGCATTGCCTTCGTCTTTCCTTGAAACTGAACTCCGTTGTCTGTCACTACATGGTGCGGCATACCATACCGAAAAATAAGATTCCGAGCTATAAACTTTGCCATATGTTTCGCTGTAACGTTGCGGATTACTCGGCTTCCACCCATTTCGAGAACTAGTCTACTGCCACTACTATGAAGCGATGCCCATTCGATGCATTCGGTCGAATCTCTCCAATTATATCAATTCCACATGCTTAGAAAGGCCACGGCTCTGACAGCCCATGCAACTCTGTGTGCGGAAAATGATTCAAATTATCGTGTGCTTGACAATCATGACAGTGCTTTACCATCTTCGTACAATCCGTCTCCATGGACGACCAGTAGAAACCTTGTTTCACTATCTTACGGGACAGATTTAACCCGTTCATGTGCGGACCACATACTCCGGCGTGTACTTCTCCCATTACCTGCTGAGCCTCTTCTCTTCTCACACATTTCAACTGAATACCGTTTGCTTGCCTCTTGTACAGTTCCCCTTTCAAAATCACATACTGGGAAGCTACCTCTCTGAATGACTATTCTGTCTTTTCTGCCTACTCCCTCTGGGAGTTCCCCATGTTCCAGATACCTCTGAATGTCATGATACCACGGTTTACCGTCATCGACCTCTATTTCCAGAATTCTCTCTATCTCATAAACAGGTCTTCTGGCTGTTGTCAGTATCAACGGTCTCATTACTAACTTTTCTGGATTTTCCCAAGTCGCTGCAAGTGTAGCTAATGCATCTGCCATTTGATTCTCTTCTCTCGGCAAGTGCTGAAACTTACAATCAGGGATAACCTGTGCCAACTTTCTGAGGTGAAAATGGTAAGATTTCAATCATTCTTCTTTCAATTCTCATTCTCCTCGCATCTGCTGGACTACCAACATAGAATCTCTGTAGACTTCCACACTCTCGGCCTTCAAGACTATCAATGCAGTCAAACCAAAAACACATGCTTCATACTCGACCATGTTGTTTGTTACTCTGAATGTCAACCTTTTGGCCAAAGGCAAGGTTTCTCCTTATGGGGTCACTATCACAATCCCAATTCCGGCTCCCTTGTAATTCACGGCTCCGTCAAAATATATTTTCATCTCTGAACTGTTATTGCTTGGATCTCTTCATCTGGAAATTCAAACTTATACTGATCCCCTTCATAGGTTGCAGCGCCAGAAACTCTACTACTGCTCGCCCCTTGATCACTTTGGTGGTGAGATACTCAATGTCGAACTCTGTCAGCAATACTAACCATCTGCCCAATTTCCCCACTAGCGAAGACACTGAATGCAGATATTTCAGAGGATTCTCCTTTGCCACTACCTGGATCTTGTAAGACTGGAAATAATGCCGCAATTTTCTGGAAGCCCATACCACTGCAAGACAGATCTTCTCTACTTCTTGATAACGAGCCTCATACGGGAGCATCTTCTTACTCAGATAGTAAACTGCATGTTCTATCCCTGTCTCATCTGCCTGTACCAACATTGCCCCCAGTGCTTCTGATTCTATGGCCAAATACAATATCAAAGGTCTGCCCAATCTCGAAGGTTTCAACACATGAGGCTTTACCAAGTATTCTCTGATCTTGTCGAAAGCTGACTGACACTGCTCATTCCCCCTTACCGGCTGATCTTTTCTCAACAGTTTGAAGATAGGCTCACACACTGACGTCAACTTGGCGATGAACCGACTGATGTACTGAATATTCCCCAGGAATGCTCTGACTTTCTTCTCAGTCTTCGGTGCTGGCATCTCTGTGATTGCTTTGATCTTTTCAGAGTCTACCTCAATTCCTCCCATTCCCACTGTATGCCCCAGCAATTTTCATGATGTTACCCCAAACACACATTTCTTGGGGTTCAGCCGCAGGTTGTACTTGTCAACTCTCTGAAGAAACCTCTCCAGTGCTTCTATATGCCCAATTCTTGTCTCTGATTTCACCATCATGTCATCAACATACACTTCAATCTCTTTGTGCATCAAGTCATGAAATAAGGTAGTGGCCATCCGTTGATACGTAGCTCCTGCATTCTTGAGCCCAAACAGCATTACCCTGTAACAATAAGTACCTCACTCGGTAACAAAGGCAGTCTTGTGCTTATCTTCTCAACCATGAGCACCTAATTGTAACCTGAAAACCCATCCGCAAATGAATACATAGCAGATAGAGCCGCGCTATCAACCGGAACATCTATATGCGGTAGCGAAAAGTCATCTTTCGGGCAAGCCTTGTTGAGATCTCTGTAATCCACACACATTCTGACTTTCTCGTCTTTCTTCGGTACTGGCACAATATTTTCTAACCACTCAGGATACTTCACTACTTCCAGGAACCCCACATCTATCTGTTTCTTAACCTCTTCTCTGACTTTCTCAGCCCATTCTGGTCTCATCCGTCAGAGTTTCTGTTTCACCGGCCTCATATTCGGATAAGTTGATATTGTGTGCTGGGCAATGTTTCTGTCTACTCCAGACATGTCCTCATAGGACCAAGCAAACACTCTGACATATCTGACCAATATTTCTTCTAATTTCTCCCTCTCATCGGATGTAACTTCACTTGCAATCAGAATTTCCTTGGGGTTCTTAGATGTACCCAAGTTAAATGCAGTAGTTCTGGCTGAACTGATATCAAATATGCTTGATTCATGTAGAGCAAATGGAAATGACTCAGGCAAGTAAGCAAAAGAAATGTCTTTATTATTGGATAATGCGGATGTACATTCAAACAAATCAGGAAGGTAAATGTCTTCATCATCTATAGACACTTCTTCATCTACAACCAAGTTCTCTTCAGGCTTTATATCCTCTTCAAGAGTCAGGCTCTCCAACTTCATCAGTTCTTCTTCCCAATTCTCTGCTTCTTCCCCAACTTCTTTGGTCAGCATCTTTAAGAGCTGGCTTCTCCAGCGGTCCACATACTCCCTGAAACTCTCTTCCGGTTTCTACCTGGTGTTCTCCAAATCTCGGAGTGACAGATCTATCTCCAAGTCCGTGACATACTGTTTCAGGAATGCATCAGCCAATTCCCTCCAATCTTCCCTTACTTTCTTCTCAAGGCTGTGATACCATACCACCGGTGCCCCCTCGAGTGACATTCCAAACATCTTCTGTACATGTCGCTTTGTCAAACCCACGGAACTCATAACTGATACATACTGACGGAGATGAACCCTTGGATCCCCATTCCCGTTGAACTTAGCCATATCCGGCATCTTGAACTGAGCAGGCAACTGTTCTTCGAAGGTCATTGCCTCATAATCTAACAACTCTTCATGCTTACCCTTCATTTTGCGGGTAACTGTTTCAACCTGATCCCGAAGCTTCTGAAATTCTGCCTGAGACCCCATCACTTTGCATGTTGCATACTCTGCCATGTCATCATCAAAAGTGGGGATATCATCCTCCAACCCATTCGGAGGATCCTCGCGCCTCACATTCTCAGAACCCCCCAACACGGGGTACAGCCATACCAGCCACAGCAGTAGTCAATGCTTGCAAATGTTCCGTAATTTTGGCGAGACTGTTTTCCAACTGATCTATCCTGGATACCTCGCTATCGGATGTACTCATATCTGTTACCATTCTTTTAGTGAGTCTTCCATCTTTCCTTACCCAACATGAATATTTCCCCCCAACACGGGGTACAGCCATACCAGCCACAGGAGTAGTCAATGCTTGCAAATGTTCCGTAATTTTGGCGAGACTGTTTTCCAACTGATCTATCCTGGATACCTCGCTATCAGATGTACTCATATCTGTTACCAGTCTTTTAGTGAGTCTTCCATCTTCCTTACCCAACATGAATCTATGATGTCTCTTTTATAGACATAGAAGGTGTTAACATGACATATGTATGCATGAGATGAATGAGATGCATGCGATACAAGGAATATATCATTTCATTAAGATTTTCACACAAATCGGCCCATCATCATTATAGAAGCTTTTGGGCTAACTGTCATAGGAGTGAACTCGCCCCAGTTTAAATGGCCCAACAAGTTCACATCTCATGGCAAGAAGTCCAACCGTATCCAAATGATAATGTTCCTAAACACAGACATATGATGGCCCATTGGCGTTTTGGAAGCTTTTGGCCCGATCATTATAAGATACGTTCTTGTCCCAGTTTAAATGGCCCAACAAGCCCATATCCCATGATAAAAGGTCCGAATGGATCCAAATGACAATGTTCCCAAACACAAGCATACAAAAATAACTTCTACAGAGTGACCCATCAACATTTCAGAAGCTTTTGGCCCAATCATCATAGGATACGAACTCGTCCCAGTTTAAATGGCCCAACAAGTTCACATTTATGACAAGAAATCCAACTACATCCAAATGAGGATGGTCCACAAGCACAAGGAAATAGTTGCTATAGGCCATATGACCCCGGTCTACTTGTGGGTTTGCGGGAGTGTAGACAAAGACTCTCGCTAGCGAAGGATTGCCCACAACTAGGTCTCCCCACTCAAGAGTTCGAAGCGACCAAGTGAGCGCACCTTTTTTATACCTTACAGTACGTGCCAATGAGTTATGGTGTGTGACTGACTGTCAAATAGATTTCCCGTTGTCGATTCCCCAGAGGGAGGGTGGATCGAGGCTCTCTTAAGTACCCTAGCCTCTTAGGCTCTTATCGCTTGGTGACAGGAATAAACAACGAGTCTTCCAAATTAGTCCATCACAATAGGCCACAAGTAAGTGATTGTCTAGGTGCCTTCACAGCTTTCCTAATAGAAAGGTAGTGAATGAGGGAAAACACCAAACCATTACCTAGCCTTAAAAGTGCCTTTGATTAAACACCTTTTAACCCACAGTAAACACAATTAATGAAAGCACAAATCATAATATTACAAGACATTATTTCGGGGCCGATTCTCTATCCCCAGTGGAGTCGCCAGACTGTGGGACACAGAAACTGGGCGACGCATGCTGTTTTAGGCTCGCGGTCTAGTTGGGAGTACGGAGTAGACCGCATGGGACTAAATCGGAGAATAATGGAGTCGCCACCCGGTGTGAACCGGGAAAATGAGATTTAAGGCCACACTCACCCCTCGCAAGGGAAGACCTCAAACCTTTGGGTTCGGAATGGTCCCTTACTTATGCCACTTGTAATAAAATGATTTGTGCAATAATCTAACCAAGCCTAAGCAACATATTTCCAAGGATAATCTACCCCTAAGTTTGCATGCATATATCAACAAGTTCATCTAAATTTACATGTAACACATATCCGAATATGTATACAGCCTATTTGTATGTAATCTATGTCTCAATTTGCATACAGATATATTGACATACGGAAAGCATACAATTTCACATTGGTAGACACAGAAGCGCAAACAAATAGCATTCATACAAGCATGCAAATTAAGGAAAGACAATTAAGCGCATGACGGAAATAGATACCTAAAGCGGTACTACAAATGCATAAGGTAAAAAAAGAGACAACTATATGCTAAAATAGACATGTCGTGATGTGATGAAAAGGACTCAGTGCAGTGGGTGCGCATTTGTGCAGCGTTCGAGAACGCATTCGAACGGTAAACAGAAGGTTCGCGTTCGTATAGCGTTCGAGAACACGTTCGAATGGAACCAGACCTGATGCATGATGAAACCAAGAAAATGCATGCACGTTCGCGTAGCGTTCGAGAACGCGTTCGAACGGTAAATAGAAGGTTCACGTTCGTATATCGTTCGAGGACGTGTTCGAACGGAACCAGACCTGATGCATGATTAAACTAAGAAACTACGTACGCGTTTGTGTAGCGTTCGAGAACGCGTTTGAATGGTAAATAGAAGGTTCACGTTCGTGTGGCGTTCGAGAACACGTTCGAACGGAACCAGACCTGATGCATACAACACATACATAAATAAAGAAATCCATAATGTAGGACCTCACGTATCCGATTGAACTCATCTCGCATCCAATCGAACATACACTATCCGGCGCAGCAAAACATCGTTGTAAAGGATTTTAACCTCTCAAAATAGAGGACCTTTAATCGCACTTACTAAGCCCATGCGCAAACAACACAATACATATATAAAGAAGTAAAGACAACGATATCGGACTTCGTGTATCCGATTGAAGATATCTCACATCCAATCGAATATACATTATCCGCGCGGCAAAGCATCGTGGTAAAGGATTTTAACCTATCAAAATAGAGGACCTTTAATCGCACTTACTAAGCCCATGCGCTTTATCACCAATACATATAAGAAATAAAAGAAACAGTATCTAACTTCGTATACCCGATTGAACACATCTTACATTCAACCGAATATACATCAACCGACGCGGCAAAGTATCGTGGTAAATGGTTTTAACCCCTCAAAATATGGGACCTTTAATCCGACTTACTAAGCCCATGCGCTCGATCACATTATTATGCGAACAAATAACATGCAGAAATTAAATAACGAATAATAAATACATCAAAACAACAGAAAATGAAATATGCGCCGTTTACTCAAGTGGTACGTGGAGTTGTATCCCGAGTACAGATCATACTACCGTCCATTCGGAATCGGCTATGAAATTTATGTCCGAGTTTCCATCATATATACCACAAGAGGCGACACATTTTCCATTTTATTCACAGCCACAACATGCATTCACAAATGACTCTCATGCGAATAGAATTCAATAAACAATTAAAAGACGAATATAAACTAATGAGAAAGGTGCCCTCAGGTCTAACCTTTTATGTCGACTCTCGGAAGTACGGTGCATGGTCATCGGAAAAGAGGAATACTCCGCAACTCCTCTGGTTCAAAGGTTCACGCCTTTCCTCGCTGTTCCATTGCTCGAGCTACTGTTTTGACTCCGATTCGCTGCTATTGCTATTGTATTCTGGTCACAATATTGGCTTACTGGTTTTCGGTAAATAAGAGATTGTTTTTGGTGTTTGGGCTGCTGTTTGGGGGTGTATTTTCGGTGGTGATGTTATGCGTGTATGGCTGCTACTTTATACGTGTATGTGGCTGTTGTTTATGCGGTTTCTGCTCACTATTTTTAGAGGTGTATTTTCGGTGGTATGAGGTGTTTGGTGGCTGTGATTTTCGGTCCTATGAGGGAGAAGAAAAGAAGTTTTTTTTGCTTGTTTTGTTTGTGTATATGAGAGAGCTTTCTTGCTTTTCAAATGCGTGTAAATACAAGATAGGGGGGACAAGTTTAGGCTTGATTAGGAAGTTAGTATTTAATTTGTGTTGATTAGGCATACAATATTTTAAGTTAGGAATAATATATTTTTAATTAGGAATAATATTGGTTGATTGATTTTAATTATGCATGTTTTTATTTAATGTTTTATTTAATTTGGTATATGATTTAATAATATTTTATTTAATTTGGTATATGATTTAATTAGTGTTTTATGGGCTTTAGTGGGCTAAATAGGCTTGGGTGTGAGTCTAGCAGCAAAACCAGAAATACCGTCACCGTTCGAACGCCTATTCGAACACTACACGAACGCCCGCAATCTGTTTGACGTTCGAACGTGGTAACGAACGCAGCACGAACGAAAATAGTGAACTTGTGAAATGAATCTGATGACATGTCTATTCTGAATTTCCCTTCCGACGTCCGTTTCCCGTGAATTAAAAGGTAGTGCCTCCAAATGAGACTCATCATAGGGACTTATATGCAAAAATGCAGTGCCTACATAAATCTATCACTATTTCTCACTCATTTAACTTAATATTTTGTATAGTTTCTTGAGTTTTGTGAATATTTTGATGTATTTTGTAGATAAATAAAGTTTCAGGACACTCTGGAGGCGATTTGGGCCAAAACAGTGAAAATTGGACGAAAATGGCATTTTGGTAATTTTCCGCGTCGCGACGCCAAGACCTTCAGCGTCGCGACGCCTAAAGTGCGCCGAACAGTGCTAACGTGCGCCGGGTCCACAAATCAGAATCTGAGAAAAGTTTGACTTTGCTAACGTGCGCCGTGCCACGTGTCACCGTCACAGTCGATCTGCTAACATGCGATGTGCCACGTGTCATCATCCTACGGTGCCGACAGTCACAATCGCCATGTGTCGCCATGTGTCACTCCACGTCATTGCCACGTCATCGTCCACATCACCAGGTTGACCGAGTCAAACTGCCACCTCAACGCCACATCATCATCAGCCAATCAGGAAGTGCCACGTGTCGCAATTCTATGGTGCCGACAATCACTTTGCCACGTGTCGCCACGTCACCGCCACGTCAGTATCAATTATTGGCTCTCTTATCCTTATCTGACAGGTGGCAGATAAGAATCTAGCCGACCAATCAGAAGCCGCCACGTGTCACAATAATTGAGTCCCAACCACCTTGCCACGTGTCACCTTATCCCCTTATCCAGAATCTTCAACCGACGAACCAGAGCGTGCCACGTCGACAAAACTCGCGTCGCGACGCGAGCTTGGCGTCGCAACGCGCGACCCCTACTGACCCCTATAAATAGAGCGCGAAATTCGAGTTTCAGTTATACCACTCTCTCTCATCTCTTTGATGTAAAGAGGGAGTTTCTCTCTCTAGTTTCTTTTAGTTTTTAGTTTTGTAATTAATTTTAATTACGTTTTGTAATAATAGTAATTTCTTTTTTACTTTTTTACAGTTTTTACTATTCACCATGAGAGGTAACTTCCCCAGCTAGGGTGAAAGGTAATTATTTTACTATTGCTATTTAGATTAATCTCCCTTAAAATATATATTCACTATTTAAAATATTGACTTAAAAAGGATACCGCCATATTGGTCGGTTGGTAATTCATTTTAATCTGGTTTAAACCCGACTAATCAAGGATACTGCCAGATTGGTCGGTTGGTAATTAAACTTTCTTACCGCCTATATGTCAGGTTCATGGACAATCTTTTTACCGCCTTAATGGCTGGTTGGACTTAATTTGACTTAATCAGGATACCGCCTATATGGCTGGTTGGTAATGTTATCACAAGTTTATATATTATATTATGGGAGATATCTAAATTAGTAGTAGTAAAAGTAATTCCTTTTACCTTAGCATTTTATTTTATTGTAATTTACTTTTCAGTATTTACTTTACCGCATTTTTACTTTATGTCTTTTATTTTCAAGTTTTTTACTAGCCCTACTTATGTGTTGTAACTAAATTAGTTATCTGGGGTTGTGATGACTTTTAATATCACCGGTTTATAAGGGGTTAGATTATAGTTTGGGTAATATAAAGATTTATTTATTGAGTCTTAATCTTAATACTTTTTCATTAACTGACCATTAATAAAATTGAACTGGGAAACTTAAAATGAACTAGACATAGGGATTTTTAGTTTAAGACCTTAGACTCAATAGCCCACGATCTTCCTTGAGGATAGATAACCCTTTAATAGATTTCCTTACAGGATAGACATATACTTGTCGGGCGGGAGTAGCCATAATTGGAACTTAAACTTAATGAATCCAAATAATTTGGTTGACATAGACATATGGTTCAATTGGGTTAAACTGGGTATTTGTGTCTGACCATCGACAGAAGCTTACACATAATTTAGTGTTCCAGGTTAATAAATCATATATTACACAACTTTAAGATAACCACTTCATCTTTTAAATGATATTGGAAGAAATCACAACCCTAGATAGTTTTTAATATTGAATTTTCTTAAAACCTAATTTCGAACAATTTTATTTACTTGTCTTTAAATTTAGAATCGTCACCATTTCAAATCAATCAAACAACCTGTTAGATACTAGTAATCATTTGACCTCATAAAATTAATAGTTTAGATATTAAGTCCTCGTGGGATCGATATTTTTATACTACTTGAACGATACGTGCGCTTGCGTTATACGTGTGTGTTTACGCCGGTCAACATCCATCGCGTCTGTACAATAAGAAGCTCTCGTCCTCTCTTTTTTTTTCAGACAAAAGGAAAGGAAAGGACCAAAGAAAGGATTCGATGCAAAGTTTGCGGATATAATTTTCAACAAACTAATATTATTCTTTTCAAAAACATTGATTCTTGATTATTATTGAGCCACA
The DNA here is from genome assembly GCA_019454045.1 of Zanthoxylum bungeanum. Classification (NCBI taxonomy): domain Eukaryota; kingdom Viridiplantae; phylum Streptophyta; class Magnoliopsida; order Sapindales; family Rutaceae; genus Zanthoxylum; species Zanthoxylum bungeanum. Next base: position 1,512 of record SKCR01027220.1, on the reverse strand, counting down.
TTTATTCCTTCTGTCTACGCACTTTAATGCTTTATTCCTAGTGCAAAGTCTTGGGAGTTATTCCATTTCCGAAGTATAATGATTCCAGAATGATGTTGTTTCGGAATGACGTTATTCCAAAATCTCAATAAGATCGTTTTGGTTCAGCCCGGTAACTGCTTCTAGAAGTAGGACCTCAAAGCTGTAAATGTCACTCTTTTCATTTTAACAAGCCACCATTAACATATTCCGGTGTCACATTGCTGAAATTTACAAAAAGGGAATTCCCCATCAGCAAATACTTAGACAGATTTAACAGATTATCGGGTAGGAGATTGAGAATAAGAAACAACTCATACCCAAACATTCCCATGACGCTAGTCTTGCTGTGACTCTCTCCTGAATCCAAGAGTTTTGCCAAGCCAAAATCAGAAACCTTGGCGTTAAACTCGTCATCTAGCAAGATGTTGTTTTCGATTTTATGTCCCGGTGAACTACTTTTGTCTCTATTGCTTCATGCAAGTTTCATGCAAGCAAGACTGTGAACTCCCATGCAATAGCACAAGTAAACCCAACCAAATTGGAATTGAAGAAGTTCAATAGCCCAAAAGATAGATAAAATCAACATGGGATAGAACAAATAACTAATCAACAAACAGCAGCTGAATCACACCTGTGAGTACACCCGGTCACGGTTCCGATTTCGGAACCGGAATCAGGACCTTAAAGGACCGGTTCGGTTAGGGTTCGACCCCAACCGAATTGGTTGGAACCGCTGGAACTGAACGGTTCCAACCTGAACCGCCGTAGTTTTTTTTTTAAAAATAATTAATCTAAATTATTTTAAATTATTTTTGATTTTTTTAAATAATTAAAAAAAAAAAGGTTCGAACCGGAACCGGAACCGATCAGTTCGGTTCTGGTTCAGTTTATGGTTCCGGTTCCATTTAAGTGTGGAACCGAGAACCGATCGGAACCGAACCGCCGGCCAGATCTACCTGTGAGCTCCTATGCAATAGCCCAAAAGTCGAACTAGATTCCCATGCCAAACATGACCAATGCCTTCCACTTCAATCCTAAATTCTTTCTCTGCTTGTATAAAGCATCAGAAAAGCAAAGATAAGGCGCCTTTAAATTATCCTTGCAGGTTATTAAAAAGCTTATTCACTACTACCTCGGATCCATTGGTCAATCACCTTGTAAACAATTCCATATCCACCCTCACCAAGCACATTCTCTACTGCGAAACGATTTGCTGCAATTTCAATATCCCTAAGAGTAAACCAGTGACCCCAACCAAGATGCGAAATTTCTGGCAAACCAATTGAGAGGCTGTCACTAGTCTAGTCCTCCATATGATAACAAAGAGTGCTTATGGCTAGTACCTGAGTTTCCTTCATCCCCTGAGATTGTGAACTACATGCTTTCTCTTGATGATAAATAGAGCTGCAATTGACTGTCAGGATCACTCGATTTTAAATTTATGAAAAGTGATGATATTTGAAATAGTTGAATAATAGATATCTTGAAAAC